>CM024248.1:3997127-4078616 GCA_013421045.1 Propylea japonica | reverse complement strand
TAGCTAAATGGTTTCTACCTTGACACTTGAAGCAAATAACTGATGAGTCTTGAGAAGAATTCTGACCTGTAGTCCTATCGTTCATTGTATAGGTCTTTTACTGTTATGCGAAGCTTTTTTGTCTATATTTGAAGTTCTATTTTCATTAAAACGTGAGTGATCGTTATTAGGAGAAGATTTTCTGAGTTCTATAAAATTACTTGAACATTGTCCACTTTTATATAATTAACTTCTGAATAACAATGTCTATTTTTTGAAGAATCTCTAGATCTAGTACTACCTCGCGAACTCGACCTATTTCTATTTCTTGAATTCGATCTCCTTCTGTTCCTGAACCTATTACTACTGTCATATTGTTCACTTTTCGTCTTAGAATTACCTGGTTGAGAATCACGAAAAACTAACTGTTTTTCAGCCTCAAAATTACTTCATTTACTTCTAGTTGATTCCCGGTTATATTCCAAATCAACTTCAATAGCATGTTTATTCGACGATGGTGGAATAAAATTACTAACATAACGTTTATTATCTTCTAGTTTACGACCCAGTTTGATCAACATCTCGAGAGAATCGATATCATCATCAATCCGAATCCTAATCTATATTCTGGCCTAATTCTATCCTAATTAACTCTAACTTAACTTTTTCATCGACCGAGAAAGACAATCTATTGAACAAGTTTTGCATATAAGCCACATAGATAGCTATAGTTTCTGTTTCACCTTGAGTTCTTCCTTTAATTGTTCAAAGATTTTTCTGTCTCCGTCTCTGAAAAATTCTTCTCGAAAAAGACCAATAAGCTCTTTCCAATCATGAGCTATGTTTTTTACGGCTCTATAATAAACTAATGCCTCACCCTCGAATAGTTCCGACGCGATTTTGAACATAAATTCTTCTGAATATAATCTTGTTTCCATTATATCATTCACTCTCTCAAAAAAGCATTCAAACTTAGAGAATCATTCCTCCCGAATATTTAATTCCAAACTTTTCAACGGAATTCTAGAATCAGCTATATTCAAATTTTGCAGCATGTTCGTTGCTGTTTTTAAACTAGTATTTTGCACTGCAGCAGAAATATTAGGAGACAAATTATGTGTGGGTGTTGAACTCCCAGCTTTTTGATTCAACAAACTTTGTTCGAACTCTACTTCGGCAGGCATTGACTTTGTTGTTCCAGAATCGGAAGATAACTTACTCTCATATATAGAAATTAACCTCAAACCCGCAGTAAGTAATTTAGATCTTAACTCACATGAAGACTTATCATCATCGGATGTTTTGATTCTGTCCAATCTACCCATTAAATGACTCAATTTGTTCTAATTTTACGTTGCATAGAACTCGAAAAAGGTTCTTTGAGATGAACTTCAATTTCAAGGATTTTGGTAGAACATATGTCTAATTCAGTTTTCGCATCAAGGTTATAATATTCTTTGAATGATTGACCCTCTGACTCTAATTTCAACAACCCTCTCAAAATTTTAACCAATTCTGATACTGAACCTTCAGTCTTCAAACCCCTTAAAGAAATTTCATATTCAAGTTCCTCCCTAATTAATCGATCAGGTCCAATTTTCAAAAACATGCTAGCCATGGTTAATAAATGTGTCTATCCAGTGTAAAAGTCACAAGTAAAAGAAAAAAAATGGTCCAATAGAGAAAAGAAAAGCGTCTCACCAAAACCGAAAAACTTCACAGCTCAAACTGATGGTGTTCCTCAAGCATAGATGGATCCTCTTCAGAATTCAGAATAGTGTGTCCTGGCTTCAATGGATATAGTGAACACTGTCCTGTACAACTGCTGAATAGTGAACTGGTTGGTATGTTGGGCGCCAATTGCTACGGTATTTTTGTTTATAATGCAGTTTCTGTGATAATAAAATAAAATCAATAATTTGTAAATTACAATATCCAATTTATTTTGAGACGAGACTCAATCAGGGTTAGGTTAGATGCCTTAATAATAATAGTACTCAGATTTCATACCTGAATACTCACAAATCTATTGCCTAAAGATTAATCGTTACATGTACAAGTCCTAATACTATGGAGTAAAATTTATTAACAATTTTGAAATTTCTAAACAATATTCGAAAACAGAATCAAGTGAAATACCGGCACTTAGAACAATGTTCACTATTGGTTATTAAAACTGAAGTGATAACTGATAATCAACGACAATGAGTGATTTTGGGGTGGAGTAAAATTGAATAATATGAAAAAAATTTAATTTGAATAAAAAATGTTGATTTAGGAAAATTTTAAAATGCACCAAACTATGAATCTTTTTATGAAACTGACAGAATTTATATGTGAGAATTGATGACTGAGAGAAATTTTGTGAATTTAAAATGTACAGAAATATCTATTATCAGGTGATATTAAAATTATGTCAATGGATATATGAAAGATCCAGTTATGATAAGGAACTTATCTTAAATTAGGATGAACTCCTCGCAAGTGACTGCACCAAACCAAGTATGTAGTAACCTTTCTCAGACACGCTATATGACCATAAAACCATAAAAACCAGGAAGTATGCACCATTCACCCAAATTTCCTTGCCAAAACTCGAACGGGTTTAATGTGTCCAAAGGTGAAAATTACAGTACGTAAAAAAAATCTGAGAATGAAATTAGAAAAAAGATTTACTATTTGAATATAATTTGCATTGATCTCTATGTAACTTACAAAGAATATAACTTACCCTCGTAGTCGAGGATTTTTCACTCAATTGCAGTTTGAATAAAATTCGACTTGGCTATCCAAATTTAATTGCTAACGCCTTAATCAGCAGAATTAATTCAGCTATCAAAATAAATTCAAAAATGCTGGTTTTCTTGAAAACTCTACTGTTTGTCGAAATTTTAATTTACTCAACTGTGCAACGGCTAAGATGGAAAAGAACGAACTTCGAAAATACATCTCATGAAGAACTCAACTCAAGAGATAAGCGATATAAAAAAATTGAAGAAAAAATTAGCTTGTTTACACATATTAATTCTAATGGTTTTGAATGCAAAATTGAATTTAACGAATCTTATAACATGACATCTACCGAGAATGCAACATACCTCCTGCGTTACAGAAATCTTTAACAAACATGATATTAACTATCAGAAAACTGTAAAGAATAAAAATTAACTGTATCAACCAATGAAAACAAATGTTTTCGATTCGCCTTTTATATTAGATATTGAAATTAAATCGATTCCAATAAAATAATATTCACAGAAATGATGATGTTAGAAATTCTCAATCAGAATGAAGAATTTCATCCTCATAGTTTCATAGTTTATGCTGAGTAAATTAAGTGCCTTCATCGTATTATGATTCAAGCGCTAACGGCTGCGTGAAAAGAGCGAAACAATTTTCGCTTGATATTTAATTTTGCATAAACGAAGAAGCTGACATTTGTATGATTTATTATTCGGAAAGGTAGTCTCATATTCAAAATAACAATAACAAGAAATAGATTTTTCATCAGAATATGAATTCCAAAATCAGGATATATGTTCGATTAGAATCCCAATTTGAATCGTATTAATAATTTTTTTTATTTTATCTGGAATTTCAAACACGAAATTGAATCATCAGTTTTGAATTTCAAGAAAACTTGGCGTACGTCATTTTATACAAGGTGAAACATAATCTGTTTTTCTAACCTAACTTAAGAAACACCACTGGAGGTCGATTCTTGAATTATGTCGTGTTCGCGAATCGACAAATGTCGACCAACTTAGCAGGCAAGTTGGTCGACAACTGTCGAATCGCGAATACGACATTATTCAAGAATCACTCTCTATGGCTATGAAAGATTATTCACAGATTTTACCTTAAATCGAAACGTTATAAGAATAAACTGAAAACCAAGGGAAAACATTAAACGAGAAAAGTTTTAGCGCAACATGTTTCTTATGCACCGTTCATTGGAGACTATTTCGTGCTAATGCATTATAATGCCCAACCGCATCAACCGCATGTGGGCATGTGGCTAGGATTGCCAGAGAGTATTCAGCAGAGGTTGATATCCAAGAATTACTGACCTGCTCTAAGTCCAGATTCGAACCCAATTGGGCAAGTTTGGAAGCCCTTAGGAGGAAAATTCGATCTCGCGTTTTGCAGCAGCTCTGCGATGCTCTAATTGATTTAAAACCTCAATGAGGACGAATTGCACCTCTTATCCCCGTCTGGGCGGAAAACACGTTATGTTTTTGACTCAGTTTTTAGTTTATTTTCATAAAGTCATAATTCAAGGTTAAAGGGTATAGCGGGTTTTCAATGGTAAATCTGCCCCCGCGGCCTTTTCGATTTTATTGGAGGGATCGATTAGGCATTGATGAAAACAATTCTGCCAACTTTTCAGCTTTTTATCTGTCGCCATTTGAGATTTCTGTGAAAAACACTTTTTCGTTTTTTTTTTTTTCTCTTGTGATATCCAAAATTTTCGAATGGTGATTTTTTCTGTTGATTCTTTGCTATTAAAGGAATAGACGTATAATTTTTTCACGATTTCAGCTGAAATATCTAATTTAAAAAAAAAACAAAGTTTTTGTCATTTGTGTTTCGGTGTTCTAAAAAGTGTCCACCGCCATTTTTTGACATAGAATGTCTTCTTTGGCCCTTTGTACCCTCGAATTTTTTCACATTTAAAATTGGTGGGACATTGAAAAAAAAAATTAAAACTGTTTAAATTTTAGGATTCAACAGATATACATCAAATATTGGTGCCGTTGTATTCATATTGGCTCCCTGAACAATATTAGTGAAGAAAACAATTGGCGATCTGTCTTAGTTGGGAGATATGGGCCCCCAAAGTCCGAAAAATATTTCATCTGAAAGTCACATTTCTCACTACAGAAACACTGGACTACCGCTTCATTGAGTTCAAAGCATCTCTGAACATTTTAACACGAAGATTTGATTCATTTTATTCCAGATATATTCGATAATTATTGCAAAAACATCGAAAACATTTGAGAGAAAGCCCGCCGTTTCTTATAGTATTATACGTCTATCCCTTCAATAGCAAATAGAATAGAAATCACCATTCGAAAATTCTGGATATCACAAGGGAAAAAAACAAAAACGAAAAAAGTGTTTTTCAGAGAAATCTCAAAAATGGCTAGAGATAAAAAGCTGAAAAGTTGGCTGAATTATTTTCATTCAATGCCTAATCGATCCCCTCAATATGAGTCGAAAAGGCCGCGGGGGCAGATTTACCATTGAAACCCGGCTATACCCTTTATTGAAGTACTGTTGTAGCCTTAGCGAAATTTAAGGTTTTACTGAAAACGCTGTATCTTCAACAAAAATTAAGCTATTGCTATAAATAAAGAATCAAGTCGTCGAGAGAAAATGTGTCTTGCTGATGAAATGAAAAATCACACGGTAGAACAACTAGAGCACACCAGGGGTGGTACTTAAATTAGGGTAAATAACAGATTTTGTTTCACCCTGTATAAACTGCAACTCGATGAAGAAATCTAATTGAATCGTCACAACATTCAACACCTGTTGACAAACTCTCATGCCTCCATTATAACCTCACAGCGCTCTCAAGACACCTCATACATGAGAAAACACCTAATTTGCCTCATCTTCCCACGATCCCAATTACTCTATAAACAAATTCACAAAGACAAACATTCATAAATTTCCCATAAGCAATTCCCAGCACCAAACCCATAATCAATCACTATAAAGCTACTTAGGAAGCTCAAAAAACGCTACCCAAACAAGGCAGTCCAATCTGAAGACAGCTAAACAGCATTAGTCCCAGTGTCATTCCTTCAAACGGTATCAATTATAACGCATCGATAAAAAAGATCATTATGTGTTAGAAGCCGCGTTCACATGCTCATAAACCATCGACTTATCCGTTAATAAAGAACACCATTCGCTAACAATGAGCATTATAATCATAAATAGTGAACTTTCTATTTTCCGAGCAGGCACCTATCGTGATCACTATTGGTCTTTCCGGCTTAAGCTGATTGTGTGTTTGAAGTGGGGAGGAATCATAGGTGCTTGTATTCGCTAAATGTTAGTCGTGTGTGGGAGGCATCATCTGTTAGGTGAAGATGGTAGGGAAGACGGTGACTATGGTACGTGTGATGGTTCAATTATATGGGATATTGTCCTTCGTTGTTTGGATCTCATTGGCTGTGGAGAGGTTGAAAATAACCTTTTTCAGTTCTGGTGAAAGACTCTTTACTTGATTTAATTCAAAGAAAATTTGGTGGATTGTTTTCCTCACCTAAAAAAGGAATGAGGAATTTAGATGTCGATCAATGCATTCGACCAAAAAATACTCATCAACTTTGTTATGGTTTCTAGAACCATTTACAACACATCATTCAAAAAAGGTTCATTTGCTTCTATGTCGAATATCACAATTCATATCTATGATGATTTTCCAAGACAAGGGACTTACATATAGTCTTCTGTATTTCGAATATTCAAGAAAACAGACTCTAGTTTGTGACGTATGGGTGGTATCTATAAACCTTCTTTATTTGTAGTTTTTATTATTATTACGATGCTCAAGTAGATCTTTATGAATGAACAACGCTGATATCGATTGATACATATTCTGGGAGGATTCTGCATTTCTGAAAAACTTCATAGGTTTTCACTCCCAGTCTCTGAAACAGAAATGATTAAAAAAACTTTGAATGTCAATCAGATTGCAAATGAAAAAACACACAATTCTGAAAATTTTACAAGTTTGTCTGAAGAAGGTGTCTGATATAGACACCGAAACGTTACGTTGTCCTTTCCATTTATTTTATTTTTCAGTTTTACTGTTAGGCAACAATTTTTTCAAGACCAATTTGCTCCTGACAAATAAGTGCAAAGATTCTCGCAGGAGCACTTCATCTTAATTAAACTTTTTTTTAATTATATTTGTTTCAGAGACTGGAAGTGAAAACCTCATACCTGAAAGTTTTTTAGAAAACTGAACAACACTGTTTAAATCTTCATGAAATTATTAACCGATATTGTGAGTCAATTGAATACCTTGTTAATTTATTGTCCAAAGAAATATTCACCATTACAATCTGACCTAGTATAATTAACTTTACTGGCTATGGAACAATATATTTTTTCCTTGGTACTTTCGCTGTGTTTCCTTTTTTTCCAGGTGCGTTTCAAAGATATTCAGAAAAACTAGATAAGGGAGGACAACCAATACTACCAATGAAAAACGAGCTCCTCAAATAAATATTTGAGCTATTTCTTCGAAGAAATGCTACCATCCATTTATAACACTATTAAAAGGAAGCAAAGTTTGTTTTTTGGATTGTACCTTCTTTTCCGATATGCAATAAATTTATTATTATAACTCTATCTAAAGAGAATTCAGAAATATTCACCTTCTTATAAAAATTGAAATTGTAAATGAAGATTTACTAGAAGTCTGCGAGTTCGAAAAAAAATATTTTCGGACGTGTTGCCTACATTTTTTTATCGTCAACCGTGCAGAATAACACTATCGCGATTGATTTCCATATTTTTTTACGAATTGCGATCATCGAACATGCAAATTCATTTCATTCCCAGCCTTGTAGGTACTGTAAATACGTTGTTTTGAGATTATGCCAGAAAATGCTATTTTCTCCAAGAAATAGCGTTCGGGAAATGGGTACATACCAGACGGTTTCCAAAAAATCTCTTCCAGAATAAGTTTTCATATAAAGGTATGTTTTATGGCGGAGGATTATTTAATACCTATCATAAGATTGTATGTGGAGAGTTTGTGTTGTGCGGGTTTGAGAGGAAAGTACTTTATGTACGCGGATGATACGGTTTTGTTATACAGTGGACGCGATTCTCTGTTGTTACAAGACATTATCAATGAAGACCTGAAAACATTAAGTACGTGGCTAAATAATAACAAATTAATATTGAATAGGGATAAAACAGTCTTTCTATACTTCAAACCAAAAAATAGCTCATCCACAACACCTAATATATGTATAGAAAACAAAGCTATAAAACAAGTAAAGAGCCATAAATATTTGGGATTAAGCATTTCAGATGATATGTCATGGGATGAACATGTTAATTCTATTGTGAAAAAGTTATCTGGTCTGATAGGAGCCTTCAGCGAATAAGTTATAATATACAGACGATGCAAGAGAGTTTATATATTCGGCTCATTACAGTCAGTGCTGTGCTATCTGTCTGTAATTTTGGGGAACACTTCAAAAACCAACTTAAATCGTGTACATCGTTTCCAGAATAAGTCTTTAAAATCCATTGTACAACTTGCCTTTATGATACCCCATCTTCTGAAACTGTATGGGACGGTAAAATTTTTGAAGTTCGAAGAACTGATGACATTAAACCAATGTAAGCTTATTTACAAAATAAAAAATCATCTGATTAAAAGTGAAAATTTAATAAAACAGGTAAGAGATGTACATAATCTGAAACCTAGGAATAGAAACAACTATTATTTGAAGAAAACTCGCACTGAATTAGGCAAGAAGGCTCCTATCTATTCCAGCATAACAAAATTCAACTCCCTCCCCTTTAAAGAATGTAGGTGCCTAAATGTTTTTAAGTCCTTATTAAAGAAACATCTTGAAGGTATGTAAACTGTGTTGACATGGGTGGATTGTATTTTTATTGATGAAATATGCAACTATGATAACAACTTAGTTGATTTGTAGTTTATGTTAAATAAATAAATAAGAAACTGAAATGAAGTATTCGTAGAAGTTATGATCGAATTCTTTCAAGAGTAAAGAAGGCCATCTTGGGAAATGCTTCATTATACCAATAGAGAGCACCAGTTTAATTTATTTAGGATAATTGAGCGTATGTAAGCTTTGATTCGCTTGAGTGGTTCCCAATTAATTTTCATCATACAATAATTATAGAGGACACTTGTGAGCCTTATATGGTTTGGTTTTTCCGCTTGAAATATTTTATAAGTAGGCACATCTAGTAATTTCTCACACCTTTCACAGTTCTTCCTCTACTAGGTATCTAATCTACCTAATGCAGCATATCAGATACTGTTGAAAACAGATGTTGGGAATATAATAGGAAAACTTTCTTTGAGAACTGGGTTAGTTGCTTTTTGTTCTCCTCTGAAACTCTTCTAAATAGTAATAGTAGCTTTGAAAAAATGTGAATTGAAAACAGAGACTATTCTTCAACAAATTGGTTTTTCCGTCGACCTCAAAATAAGAACTCTGTTCAAAGTCTATGAAATTTATCAATAATGACTTACATATTTTAATGCGTGATTTCTTCAATTTCAATGTATAATCGTCATAGCAACCGCTCATAAAGTATTCAGAAGCTATAGGAGTAATGTATCAACTATACTGAAACATAAGAATATAGAAACATCATATTATATTACATAAATAATTATGTCGAATGTATGTCTGGCGGAAAATGAGAATATATTTCTATTGAGACCATACTGGGTGGTCAACTAAGAAATTCCAATTCAAAAGAGAAATAAAACAAAAATTATAAATTTACATTTTAATGCTCAGTTCTTTGGGAATTCATTTTCAAAAATTACGCTGCCAAAATATCCACCGTTTTTCTGCTGGCACTCTTCGAGTCGAACCCCAAATTTTAGAAAACGTCGCAAAATTTCTGAACCGATGGCTTAAATTTCCTGGCGGATATTTTCCTTCAACGCAATTAGAGTGTGGGGATTGTTACGGTAGATTACACTTTTAGGTATCCTCATAAGTAAATGTATCAAGGTATCAAGTCGGGCTTTTGAGGGGACATAGAAGTGTGACAAGTGGTCCCTTCTTGCTGAAACCAAGTGTCCGATTGCATTCATTGAAGTTTTGAAGAGTTTGGTTCAAAAAAATTGTTCAACATGTTCACATAACGAACAGAATCCACTATAACTGCTCGACCACGTCCGTCTTCGAAAGAGTACAGGCCAATAATGCCTTGTGCGTGTATTGCAGACCAAACTGTGGCCTTCAGACTATGCCTTTGAGTTCATGTTTTTTTTGGGGTTTTTTGAAGACCAATATTAGCAATTTTGTTGGTTAACATACACGTTGAGATGAAAATAGGCTTCATCAGAGAAAAAAATGTTGATTTTGGTAATAAGCACGCACACAAAACGAACGCTCCTCACCCTTTCAGCTAACCATGTCGACTGAATTTTCATGAAACCCTCCTTCGTTTAAGGCCAACCCTACGTTTCTATTCCAATTCAAAACAATTTTGAAGCGCTTTTAAATCGGAATCCCTTAGTTGATCACCCAGTATATTTAATTCCTTATGCGTGATCATCTCTTTCAAATCTAGCAATTGAGAAACTAATTTTTCATTCAACACATGCATTACCATTATTATTTTCATCAGAAAACCCTCTTATTCGGCAGATTTCCCGAAATATCATTAGCTATGGCAGCTTTGATCTTGCTCCACAATTCCCAAATGAAATTCAAGAAGCAAATCCTCCTAATTCAATATACACCGTACGATGACCGGAAATTACGCCTCAAATCTCATATCATTCTATTAATATGATAATAACTTCTTCATCTAATGATTTTCTACCTAGGAGGTCCTCACTCTACAACTACGCTAGATTCATCTCCAGAAACTGTCAATTTTTGTCAGCGTATTCGCACCAACAGGTGAAAGTCTATTACGACCATGGTCAATTAATAATGAATTAGTTAGGAAGCGGTAGTCGACTTAAAAAAGCCCACATGAGGTAATTAAGAGAGCCTTCCACGTAAATTCGCTCAGAATATTCACTACTAATGAGGAATAATCCACTTCGTATATACAGGGCGGGCAAAATTCGTTGTCTACTGAGGGGATCTCGAGAACTACAGCATCTAGACTAAAAGGAAATTAATAACATAATTTCAGGATTTTCTGACTTATCCGTATGTGAAAACATGTCCAGCCTATCTTGCACAGATTTGAGTAATTAATGCAAATTGATAAAATGTAGCTTTCAATAATGTTGAATAACTGTCGTGTTTGAACTCGTTGTTACATTCTGCAGGCTATTTTTGAAGGGTTCTTCAAATATAAAGGGTTTTTTAATAAGAGGTAAGTGGAAAATAACATCAAACAAGATCATAACTCTTTAATGAAAAAATCGCAAAATGACTGTCTATGTCCTTGAGAGCCTTACAAATTCCATCTTTGAGGTCTTGAACCAACTCTGGACTATTGGCGTAGACCTACTCTTTCACGTGGCCCCAAAGAAAGAAGTCGCAAGGTGTTAAATCACAAGATCTCGGGGGCCAATTGTGATCACCTCTTCGAGAGAAAACACAGTCCGGAAATTTTTCCTGTAAAAGATCAATGATTTTGTTGCACGTGTGGCAGAAAGCGCTATATTGTTGAAAGTATATGTTATCCAGATCAATACTGTCCCATTTCGGCCATAAAAACGTTTGTGGAATGCCTAATTCAAAAGAACGACGAGAAATAGACAAATCTGAGTTTTCTTTCACACTTTCGGCTACAGCAGCAATATTCTCGGCTGTTCTGGAGTGACGTGAACGGGTTCTATTTTTCACATCACTAATTTGTCCCTACAGCTGGAATTTTTTCACCAATTTATTTATTGCGGTCCGACAAGGTGCTTCACTACTCTGATCTGCAAAATTTTCACCATTTTTATAGTGAATTTTAATAATTTCAATGCGTTCTTGAAGCGTGTATCGTTCCATTTTTATTAATGGCGTAGTCTCTACTTGTCAAATGTCAAAAAATGACAGCTTCAAACAACACATCCACCGAAATAGCGGGTTATTCGAAATAACACCTCTTATTGGAAAACCCTTTGACATGATTGATTTATTTGGTTCAGCCATTTTCGAGGAAAGAGTGAGACTTTCGATTTCTCAAATGTAAAAGCATGGTCCAAAGTGCAGTCATCTAGATACGAAATTTTTGATGATATCAAAAATGTATCACATGTCAAAATTAATTTGAATATTTCATGACTTCTACTTAGAGCATCGATATGTTCCAATAAAGAATGAAAGACTTTCTTGTTATTATTGAAGAAAAATCTATCTCTTTTATCTTTATCATAAAAAAAATTGAAAAATCAGTAATAATGAAATAAAACACCGTTAACTATAATTTTCATTTTCATAGAGGTATTCCATTAGGCATAATAAGATTGACCATTTCTCATTTCAAGAAAAACGATGAAAAATTAACTATAGTTAATACTTTTTAACATTTCAGTTGTAATTATTTAGCAATCGCTTAGTCCAACCAGAAAAGCTCAAGAGATAATGCATCCTCATAATTCCACAGTGAAAAGCATAAAAAGTATTCAATTTTTTTCTAGTGTGATATTTATGTGAATACTTACATGGGTACATTTTTGAAATAGGCAAATATTTTGTAACCACATTATGAAATTTTGACTATAGTTTAGATTTAAAAAACCAAAAATCCTTTTTATTTCTAGACAATGGCTGGACTTAAAAAATCTTATTATATTTGAAATACCCATAGAAAAAGCCCATTGAATGTATTAACGGATTTCGAATACGAGTTCGAACAATCGAGTTATTCAGCATTATTGAAAATGACAATTTCTAAATTTTTATTCATAATTCCAAATCTATTCAATATAGGCAAAAACGGTATTTATATTCGAAATAGTAAAAAAAGATTTTTTTTCTAGCTGTTATAGAATTCTCGAGATCCCTTCAGTGGACAACGAACTTTGCCCACCCTGTATATACATAACGAATATAACCGTGAAATGTGGAGCGATTTATTTAACTGCAGCTCATATCGAATATCGAGCAGAGATGATACGGAATGGGTTTTTTATTGCAGAAGAACCGGAACGAAAGTTGGATTGACGGTACCAAGATGTTCCTGTTGAGGTTTCGAGATGATACGTTCTTTCGTATTTGGATATTTTGCTCGATATACTTTTACTTTTATCGTGTTTATTGAGGTTGAAATGCACTGCCCTGGGGTTTCCCCGGAGGTTGCCTTGAGTTGAAAATAATTATCAACTAGAGATAAGTATTGAAGACCGTGTGATGATATCAGGTTATGGATGTGTACAAAATGTCTTGATTACGATGTTCCGTTTGTTGCTCACTGTTGTTCTGATAATAACAACACTGAAGAATTTCGTACATTATCATACGAAGAAAATTAATGTCAGAAGTACTCAAAAATCCTTTTGTGCGCTCCTTCTACTTAAATGAGTGCTATATCTTTTTGCCGAAATGTCTGAAATTTTCAAATTCTGAGCCGAAAAAGGTCTACACCGATAGGGTCCGACTCCCTGATGACAAATCCATGGTCAAATTCAATTATGTATGTAAGGTCGTCCAGACGTGAGCAAGATAATAATAAATAGTTTCAAAATAACCGTAGAAAATTCTATTGGAATATCCAAAACAAGAATCTTTATATTTCCATAACAAGATATCCTATTTGAGAGAAATTTTTTTTGTGAGTGAAGATTGATATACTGAATGTTTAAGCAAAATTTCAACAGGATCGTATCATCAGAACCATAGAATTTAATCATTTCAATCATTGGTTTTTTTCATATTTTATTTTTTGAATAATTTCCAGAATATAGTTCAGATGGTGTTGAGATTTCGCATTTATGTATTTAGTATCAATCTCAAGTCAATTTTGAGGTGATAACATTATTGCCTTACCAATGAACGAGCCCAAAGGTACCTGCTCAGGGTTTTCCTTAAATTTTTACATTGTTTTACTTTGTGTTTTGACCTGATTTGATAATTTGTTCAATGATGCTCCTAACCAGATGGCACTAGTCATTGTTCTTTCAATATCTAAAAATAAGAGGGGTGTGGCACATTATTAATCCGCCTGAAAAAAAAACAACTTTCCGGCCGAACATAGCCACTCTAGTCTGACTAGTGTAAAAAAATCTTTCTCGTCGACTATCACTCTGTAAACCCAATCGTCACTCTTTAGAAATAAGTACGTCAAGCTGCTATTAAAGCACTGAGGTCCTACATCATCGACTCAAAGATGATCTGGGAGTGCCGGAATGAACTCATCGAGGAAGGCAAAAAAAGGTCTTTTTTATCTGGGTTCCCGGCCATTTGGGAATCAAATGAAACGAAGAGGCCAATACACTTGCCAAAGAGGGCTCAAGAATATCACTCATTGGACCAGAACCCTTCTGTGGTATGGGTTAATGTATGTATAAGAAGGAGTTTCTAGAGAAGGAGAAACCTGAGAAGGAGAAACCTGAGAAGGAAAAACTCTGTCGGAATCTGCCAGGGATCATTCCACTAAGTTCTTTCAGAACTTTGAAACAGCAAGATCTAAAAGATATCTGGATCTTGGTAAGAAATAATTACACCTCCTCACTGGCTTTCTTACAGGACACTGTCGCCTCAGGAAGCACCTGTTGAGGATGTGATAATCGGACACTGACGAGTGTAGATTCTCTGAGGAGGAGGAAAAAACCCCCATTCACCTAGTCATGGAATACTTCAGCATTGCAAGCCTAAGGAGAGAATGCCTTGGGCAAGAAACGTGTATACGTGAGATACTAGCCTCGTTGAAGCCTTCACAGATATTAGATTTCATCAGATCTCTGGAACTGCAAGGCGAGCTATGAGGGGTGAGGTCAGAACAGCTCTGTAAGGGGGCACAATAGACCTTGAGGTCGCAGTGAACTGAAACCTCTTTTTAAACCAAACTAAATTAACTTGCAGATATTAAACTGGTTCATCTAGACGCCGATTTCCAGTGAAAAGCCCACTAAGCTCCTAACTGATGTCCGTGGAATATTCGAACGTAGCGCAATCTGATGGTTCCACAGAGCTCTCACTATTCTTGCCCAGTCAATTTGAGAAATTTGATGTCCTGCCATTTTCCACAGAATGTTTTCCATAATAAATTTCTTGTTATTCGCTGAAAAGTGATAAACTTCGAATAGTTCAGTTAATCTTGAAGAAAAGGATATTTCGATGAAACATGTGTATACACTTCTGAAAATTTGCTCATATAGCATGGAAAACAGTACGGCGGTATGCGAGATACTTAAAAAATCACTTCAAATCAACCGTGTGAAACCATGAGCAAATTATAATAATCCTCGTGGAGTTGAACGTAAGGAATCCTGAACAAAACAAATACAATTAAATAATACTCCAATAAATCTTTCCATAGACGTTCATCTTCACGTCTCCAGCTTTCACATCCTGCGCATTCGTTATCATTTTAATTGTTACTACTTCCTTCCAGTATGGTGTCTGCCATACCGATTAACCGTATGACTCTAATTGCCAAGATAATACGTCGCTTGTTAAAATCGAATTTGAATAACGTCCATTATGCAAATTCCAATAAATATAGAGACAGAAAGCTAATGGAAATATCACTTGTTCAATTAAGTTATAAATCCACAGAATTTTTCTCTATCTCGTAAAGTTTACGCGATGTGTTTGCAGTAGGTATGAATATA
The DNA here is from genome assembly GCA_013421045.1 of Propylea japonica. Classification (NCBI taxonomy): domain Eukaryota; kingdom Metazoa; phylum Arthropoda; class Insecta; order Coleoptera; family Coccinellidae; genus Propylea; species Propylea japonica. The sequence continues at coordinate 4,063,150 of CM024248.1, read as the reverse complement.
TCGTCTAAAGGAACTACAGGTATGACAGTCAAGGTACGGCAATATACTTGACGTGCAAGGTACCTTTTGATATTCAGTTCAATGGAAACGTCCCTTTTATGTGATTTATGCTGTCTAGAATTGATTAGTTTAAAGGAAGTTATGTAAGACTTGCACATTTGAAGTACGCTATGGTATTTTTAAATCGCTATCGTTATGATTTATCGACAGCTTTGTGTTTGAAAATGAGTCACGTGTAATATTTATCGCATTAATTGATTATGAATCTTGATTCTTATGTGGTAAGGTGACAGATCGTTGATTTTTGCAATTCTTTCGGAGTCAAAGTTAGAATATTTATGTATATGGGTAGGTTCGTATGATGTGGGAGTGGTGTATGTAATATTTTTGAGTATTATGGGAAAATTATGGCTTTATAGAAACAGGTTGAGTTTGGTTGATTCGTTGAGTGTGGTGTGATAGTAGTTCTGTATGTTTGGATTGTATAGATTTCCATCATGACCTCATAGTAGGTTGGAATCTGCGAATATTTTTTCTTAATAAATCAAAGATAGCTGACCCACCCAATTCGTCTGAGTATTTTGACATTTGAGAATTGTGATGTATGGCATTAATAAAAGTGGCTTCGAACTCGGTACAAGAAATCGTCCAAATTGTCAATCTTTCATCTATTAGCAGAATTATCGAAAAAATTCAGGGAACCATTTCGGTGTAAGATCAAAAAAGTGAAAAATACAGTCGAAGCATTCATTCACAAGAAAATATTGATTTGGTTCGTGAAAGTGTGGCTGAAGACCTTGCAATATCCATAAAAAATCGTTCACAACAAGTTGAACTTGAAGTGGGTCCACAATAGGTTGGAATTAAAGTGGGTCTACAACATGGCGTATATACACAAGGATATAGCTCTGAAAGTATACAGGGTGTTTCATTGGGAAAGGGAAATACTTCACAGGTGCATAGGTGGCACCAAGACGGTTCTAGAGATACCCCATTTATTGGGTCGTACTGTCTTCGTAGCCGAGATACAGGGTGTTTTATGAATTTTGCCCGTTTTTTCCTGAGGCCGTACCAGACGAACCATCCGGTATATTTTCTTCATATTTGGCAAATATGTTCCTAATTGAGAGCCCAAACATATCATACAATAACCGCCTCGAAAATCCAGGTCCGGGTTAACGAAAAATTATGAATCGTTTGAATACTCGAAACAACACCCTGTACATCGGAATTTTGAAAATCTGTTTTAATATTCGAAATCACCACTAAAAACTAAACTGAGACGTATACTTCAAATTTTCGCGCAGAAAGTTTTACTGCACAAATTTTCAAGGTAAAAGTGAAGTTTTTAGGAACTTAGATACCTGAAAGTGGTTTGAAGTGACTTTTAACAATGAATTATCAACAATATTGAATCCATAATTATTTCAACATTACTTTGTAATTCATTTCCACATTAATTTTCATTATTGAGAAGTGAGATGCATTATAACAAATAATAATTATGGATTTCATATTGTTGATAATTCATTGTTAAAAGTCACTTCAAACCACTTTCAGGTATCCAAGTTCTTAAAAACTTCACATTTACGTTGAAAATTTGTGCATTGAAACTATCTGCGCGAAAATTTGAAGTGCACGTCTCAGTTCAGTTTTTAGTGGTATTTTCGAATTTTAAAACAGAATTTCAAAATTCCGATGTACAGGGTGTTGTTTCGAGGATTCAAACGATTCATAATTTTCGTTAACTCGGTCCTGGATTTTCAAGTATACAGCTATAAAAAGGAAAACCAATGTGAAAATGAATTACAGAGTAATGTTGAAATAATTATGGATTCAATATTGTTGATAATTCTTTGTTAAAATCACTTCAAACCACTTTCGGGTATCCAAGTTCCTAAAAACTTTACTTTCACCTTGAAAATTTGTGCAGTAAAACTTTCTGCGCGAAAATTTGAAGTATACGTCTCAGTTTAGTTTTTAGTAGTGTTTTCGAATATTAAAACAGATTTTCAAAATTCCGATGCACAGGGTGTTGTTTCGAGTATTCAAACGATTCATAATTTTTTGTTAACCCGGACCTGGATTTTTGAGGCGATTATTGCATGATATGTTTGAGCTCTCAATTAGGAACATATTTGCCAAATATGAAGAAAATATACCGGGTGGTTCGCCTGGTACGGCCTCACGAAGAAAGGGGCAAAATTCATAAAACACCCTGTATCTCGGCTACGAAGACAGTGAGACCCAATAAATATGGTATCTCTAGAACCGTCTTGGTGCCACCTATGCACCTGTGAAGTATTTCCCTTTCCCAATGAAACACCCTGTATAAGGTTAAAAAAAACGCAGAAACCAACCTTTGCGAATGACACAATTAGACGAATAATCTCCAGAAATTGTGATGTCAATTGGCCTTCAAGATCATGTGATGTGACACCTTTGGATTATTTTCTTTGATTTCATGTGAAAAGCCAGATCTATGAAAATAATCCACAATTTCTTCGCTAATTCGAGGCTGAAATTATTCGTGTCATTAGTGAGATAGAACCTCAATTATGTCAGAATGTCATTGAAAACTTCTACAAAAGAATGGACGCGTGTAAAGCTGTAGGAGGAGGTCATTTGACGAATAAAATTTTCCATAGATTCAAAAATGTTACAACTACACTAACCAGCAAAATAATCTTTTTTTTTCACGTTATTCCACCTTATGATTTCTCATTTTATCATCAAGGTATAGCTTTTCTTTACAATTCAATTTTTCATTTATAAGAATAGCTCAATCTGTGTTAAAGATACAGGGTTTTCAGAGCAACATTAAACTCCACAATTTCGCTATAGCTATGAAAGTAATTTCGAAAATTCCACCTTGAATTCGAACATTATTGAAATGAACTGAAAACTGAGTGAAAACATAAAGCAAGAGAAGTTTAAGCGCGACATGTTGTTCCGTATGCACCGTTTGTTAGAGATGATTTCGTGCTTATGCTTTATATTGCCTGATCGCATCAACCGTCTGTTGCTAGGATTGCCAGAGAGTATTAAGCAGAGGTTGATATCCAAAAATTATTCAAATGGCCTGCTCTTAGCACAGATTTGAACCCAATTGGACTTGTTTAGATGCTGTTATGAGGAAAATTCGATCTCGCGTACCAACTCCTGAAAATTTGCAGCAGCTCAGTGATGCTCTGATTGATTCAAAACCTTAATGAGGACATGCCGAGACGAATGACGCCTGTTATCCTGTTCTTGGTGGAAAACAGGTTATGTTTTAGACTTAGCTTTCAGATAATTTCCATTCGGTCAGAATTTTAGGATGAGTTTGTTGAAGCACTGTTGTAGCCTTAGCGAAATTCAATGTTTTACTGAAAACACTGTATCTTCAACAGGAATTGAGCTATTGTTATAAATGAAGAATCAAATTGTCAAGATAAGATGTGTCTTAATGATGGAATAAGAAGTCACACGGTGAAGCCACTGGGGTGCTTCTAAAATTAGGGTAGAAAAATAGATTTTCTTCCACCCTGTATGAAATTACGTACCCCACATTTTCTTGAAGTTCAAAACCTGTGATTGATAAAGGATGAACATACCAACAATTGAAAAAAAAGTTATTCGAATTGGATTCGAAATACCATACTTATGAATCAACAAACTTCATCGATTTTTTGGGTGGATCGATTATTTTGACGGTGAGTGTAGTATTTCAATTACCAATGAAATATTCTAGGAAATGAATGCAATATTGTGTTTTATTAAAAAAAAACCGCAATTTGAAACACCCTAGAAATTCCTTTCTTGAGAAACGAAAATCTTGAGCCAAGACTTTTGACGACTTGTGATTATACACTTCTCGTATTTACTACATTGAAGTCAGTTCAAATTCATTTTATACATTCAAAACTACCACTATATAATATCAATTGTGATAAATATCGAAATATTGTCTAGATTCTCAGCTTTTTGCATTTCCCTGGCAACACTCAGGATAACAAATTCGCCAGGAGCGACCTCCTTATGTTAATATAATAACGGACTTTAACACCCACCCGCGAAGACTTGCTGTCTTTGATGAATGGTAATTACAAGTTTCGCCGCGAACAACTTGTATGTGGAAATATCTTTTCCGTTTTGCGGAATTTCAACACATAGTTGCATCGCATTTATAGAGTCAGATAATGAGATTTCTTGGATTAACGTGTACTTAGGCCATTTGGTTTCATAACTTATGGGCCGAGAGGTTTATCATCTTGTGGTCAGATTAATTGGAAGACAAATCTTCTGGGTAATGTGCATGAAATGTGAGCAAGCGAAACTTCTAAGAGAATTATTGCTTCTCCCCATTGACATGCGTTCATTCGCATGTACAAGGTTTTTCACTATAATTTGACCTCCCCTTTTGTTACTAAAAGAGTTACGAAAAAATTTGTCATACAAAACTTTGACTAAACAACTGAGGTTTTTTAATATGATTTCAGAAACTGTAATATATACAGGGTTGCCATATTGATGGCAACTTAATTTTTTCAAATGGAACACCCTGTATATTTTTCCATATTTGGCTAGCTCGTTTTCCCCCGATTTCAAATATGTAACATATTATGTTGGTCTGTATTTTACATTCTGGGAACCACAGAGTTTCAAATTTTAAGAATCATCTGGCAAGCTCAGCAATCACTTTTCAAATGACAGACTGCGATTACTCAAAATGCCCGTATTTGAAGTTATGATAACGTCGTAGGTATTTCACTTTTTTTTATTCGGTATCGTCATTTCAAAACTTTCAAACTCTGAAAATTGAAGAGACACCCACATACGCATACATATGAGATCTGGAGGAAATAGCCTATAAAAAGGTGAAATGTAGTTGCATTTAATATGTTGTTATTGCTGTATTTATTCCAATTGACGTTATCATATATGCAAATGGGCATTTTCAGTAAACGCAGCATGCCACTTGAAAAATCATTACAGAGCTCGCCAGGTATATCTTAAAATTTGAAACTCTGTGATACTCAGAAACCATTATTTCAAATGGGTTACCCTCCTAATCTCGAATATAAATGCGTATGTGGATAGGTCTCTTCAATTTTCAGAGTTTCCAAGTTTTGAAATGATGACACCTAATAAACAAATATGTGAAATACCTACAAAATTCTCTATATCCAAACAATCTACTTAAAAGAATTATTTTAGAATGAATACTTTCAATCATTACAATATTTTCATTATTCTTTGTGCGTTGACGGGATTAGTTCCGAATTATGGGTTCAATATTGGTTTATTTTATATCATTTAATATTATTCTCCGCTTTCATTGATTATTATCATCATCGTTGAAGTAAATTTTTTCCTCCAGGAGCGGCTATAACGTGTCCAACGGTGTTAATTCGGGACTATTTGGTGGCCATAAAATGGGTGCGCCATTACCAATCCAAAGATCTAATTGGCCACTTGAATAATCACGAACTTCCAAAACGCTATGCCAGATGGTTCTTGATCTTTGAAACTCTGTGGTGCTCAGAATAAGAAAGATAGACCAACATATGTTACATACTCGAAATCAAAGGGAAAAGAGCTAGCCAAATATAGAAAAATATACAGGGTGTTCCATTTGAAAAAATCAAGTTGCCATCAATATGTTGGCCACCCTGTATATTTTCCATTATGTGAATTCATATTGTAAAAACTCAGTCGATTTCATGAAATTTTTGTATGACACATTTTTTTGTATCTCTTTTATTAACAAAGTTAAAGGGGGGGTCAAATTATAGAGAAAACCCCTGTAGGTACGCCCAATCCATCTTTCTGGTATCGATTTTTTTATTTGGGGATTTTACAAAGATCTGATGTACGCGAAGGAAATCAACAACGAAACAGAATTAATTCATAAACTTCCAGAAGAGGGATGAAAAATAAAACAAGAAAATTCGAATAACTTCAAGCAATTGACACTTTTCAGGACGTTTTCTATAATGTAGTCAAATTGGAGGCACGGATTTCGAAAAAACTATTGATGTGAATAGTAATTTTTAGTTATGTGCAACAAGCAATTCTGACGAATGTTAACATTTCCCATTAGTGGTGAGACCAAAATTATTATATAAATAACACAAGCTACATTTGTTTCACAGGAGTTTCAATTAAAATCAATTTAAAATCCAATTTTTGAGTTTAATTCACTACAAGAATGAAAAAAAGAGTAAAAACAATTTGTATCGAGTTTAAATGATTTTTAACCTATCGGCCTTCCAAGGCTGATTACAACAAAGAAGTCGGACCAAGTACTTTTTTTCCCATGACTTTAGTAGCTTAGGACTCCGCAAAGTTTTCAAACTAAGCCAAAAGCTAAAAAACACCTGTTTTTATTTCTGAATCGAAAATGAATGTTTCAGTACATCCTACTGAAAAGTGAAGTTTTAGCTTTCAAGCCTTTTTTAAATAGCTTGCAGTGATTTCAAGAAGCTGAATATTTTTTTTATTGAAGCAGCATTCAGAACGACCACGCCACTAAAATAAAAAATTCAAAATACCTACTGCACAGAAAGATATCAATTTTTCAAACGCAGATGGCAAAATACATTGAAAAAACGCTCAAAAAATCATAACTCGAGAACTACAGAAAATTGCATTACATACATGGGGTATTTTTGGATAGCCACAGGTCTGAGGAATCTTAAAATAATTTATCAACATCAATCGACTGGACACCCTGTATAGTGAACGCTTGCACCGTATAGTGTGACCCTTGTTTAAACATAGGTGTGACCGAGTTTCTCAAAAGAAATTTCATATCTAAATTACAATTAAAATGAGCCTTTTTCTAATATGAACTAATCGAGAGCTACTGACATCTCTTCAGGGTTTTCTTCAATATTCCTCTGCTAATGCTGAGAAACGCACATGACTAATTGTCTGCTACCTACATCGAAAACCAGGGACAATATACTCAGTAATAAATTAATAATCTTGAGTACTCTATAAGTAAATACCGTGTACGACTAATATCGTTAGCCATCAAAACGATTTATTAAATCGTTATACGTTATAGAAAACCGCCTGAATACTAGACATGATCTATTCCCTACTTTGTACATATGCCTACATACTCTACAATGTTTCGAACCATGACGCTTCGGGCAGAAAACTGCATCCTCTCATCACGCAGTTTTATGGGAACACCCTGTAACTTGAGCACGCGAGCACATTCAGGACAATCTAAAGATGTTTCGTAACAGGATGTTCGCTGATTTTTTCTCTACTTCTGATCTTTCGAGTTGCCAGAGGTGAATAGTTTGTAACAAATGGCCTGATTAAAATCTGATTGGAATGTATAACGAAATGGTAGTATCTCTAAATATAGGTTCTATACGCGCTTTGTGAATGGGTGGAGTACTTTCATGTGGTAATATCTTCGTATCTGGAGTCTTAATCGGTTTTCTGCTATTGGTGTTTCGTAGTTCTGTTTAAGTTTGATTTTTGGTTTCACTTTTTGAGATGATATATCAATGTGAATTGACTGTTTCCGATTTATTGCACTTTCATTCTCTAGGAAAGATTATTATCGGTGATATTAAGATTTTGTGAAGGGTTGAGAGCTTGTCGATTTCGAAATTAAATAAAACAAACTGTGTATGAGGTATCTAAAAACAAACTGAAGTTGACCACAGTAATATGCATTCTAGAAAGTATGTTTCGAATTTCGGCTGTGGGGCATCATACTTCTTCGAACAAGGCGATGGTGAGGCCATTATGGTCAATGGTGAGCATAACAGGAAATTGATAGATTTGTTTTTGCTGAAATAAGAAGTATAGCTGTAAGCGACAAATGGTTTTCACTGAACGGCGCTTCTGCCACAAAGCCAAATCCTCATTGGACATTTAACATGTAACATTATGAAAGATTATCACTTGCAGAGGCTGGTTGATTTTCCATATGCCATTTCAAGATGACAAATCAATTAAAGAAAGAAAGGAGCCAATCGATAGTTTAACACAGAACAGGAACGCCTTGAAAGATTAAAATTCTCAAAAGCGTTTCCAATTTGAATAAAAAGTTCAATTCATAAATAACAAAAATGATACCAATAGTCTCAGGATACAGAAACTTGATTCTTCATTTTCACAATACTAAAAGACCGCAGGATTTTTTAAAAATACAGGGTGTCCCGTAATTAGACCGAGAAACTTCTAGTGGACATTAAAGATCATATCTTAGACAGATTCGACCCAAATCATACAGGGTGTTTCATTGGGAAAGGGAAATACTTCACAGGTGCATAGGTGGCACCAAGACGGTTCTAGAGATACCCCATTTATTGGGTCTCACTGTCTTCGTAGCCGAGATACAGGGTGTTTTATGAATTTTGCCCGTTTCTTCCTGAGGCCGTACCAGACGGACCACCCGGTATATTTTCTTCTTATTTGGCAAATATGTTCCTAATTGAGAGCCCAAACATATCATGCAATAACCGCCTCGAAAATCCAGGTCCGGGTTAACCAAAAATAATGATTCGTTTGAATACTCGAAACAACACCCTGTACATCAGAATTTTGAAATCTGTTTTAATATTCGAAAACACCACTAAAAACTAAACTGAGACGTGTACTTCAAATTTTCGCGCAGAAAGTTTTACTGTACAAATTTTCAAGGTAAAAGTGAAGTTTTTAGGAACTTGGATACCCAAAGTGGTTTGAAGTGACTTTAACAACGAATTATCAACAATATTGAATCCATAATTATTTCAACATTACTCTGTGATTCATTTTTACATTGATGTTCTTTTTAATAGCCTTATACTTGAAAATCCAGGTCCGGGTCAACGAAAATTATGAATCGTTTGAAACCTCGAAACAACACCCTGTAACTGTAAATTCATAAATACCACTTAAAACTGAACTGAGACGTACACTTCAAATTTTCGCGCAGATACGTAGTTTCGCTGCACAATTTTCAACGTGAAAGTGAAGTTTTTAAGAAATTGGATACCTGAAAGTGGTTTGAAGGGACTTTTAACAATGAATTATCAAAATATTGAAATCCATAATTATTATACGTTATAATGCAACTCACTTCTCAATAAATGAAAATTAATGTAGAAATGAATCACAAAGTAATGATGAAATAATTATGGATTCAATATTGTTGATAATTCATTGTTAAAAGTCACTTCTAACCACTTTCAGGTATCTAAGTTCTTAAAAACTTCACTTCTTAGTTGAAAATTTGTGCATTGAAACTATCTGCGCGAAAATTTGAAGTGTACGTCTCAGTTCAGTTTTAGTGGAATTTTCGAATTTTAAAACAGATTTTCAAAATTCCGATGTACAGTGTGTTGTTTCGAGGATTCAAACGATTCATAATTTTCGTTAACCCGATCTGGATTTTCAAGTAAACGGCTATAAAAAGGGAAACCAATGTTGAAATGAATTACAAAGTAATTTTTAAATAATTATGGATTCAATATTGTTGATGATTCATTGTTAAAGTCACTTCAAACCACTTTCGGGTATCCAAGTTCCTGAAAACTTCACATTTACCTTGAAAATTTGTGCAGTAAAACTTTCTGCGCGAAAATTTAAAGTATACGTCTCAGTTTAGTTTTTAGTGGTGTTTTCGAATATTAAAACAGATTTTCAAAATTCCGATGTACAGGGTGCTGTTTCGAGGATTCAAACGATTCATAATTTTTTGTTAACCCGGACCTGGATTTTCGAGGCGGTTATTGCATGATATGTTTGGGCTCTCAATTAGGAACATATTTGCCAAATATGAAGAAAATATACCGGGTGGTTTGTCTGGTACGGCCTCAGGAAGAAACGGGCAAAATTCATAAAACACCCTGTATCTCGGCTACGAAGACAGTGAGACCCAATAAATGGGGTATCTCTAGAACCGTCTTGGTGCCACCTATGCACCTGTGAAGTATTTCCCTTTCCCAATGAAACACCCTGTATAATGCAAAATTTCTTCGTTAAGGAGCTAGTGCCCTTTGAAGATGACGTCCTGTCCACATTTTTTGCCACATATTCGCAAACGGAGTCACATAAGTGCTGAAAGTTTACACATTGGCTGATATCAAAAATACGCATCGATTAGATTGAGTGCATTTCTTCATGTCAAGCATAATCGTATCATTTGGGGGAGGGGGGCGATGGGTTTTTAGTTGAAACTTTTTTAACTTTCATTATTTCGCGATATTTACATCATATTCATAAACTCTGATGTTTTTTCTTGAAAAAGATGCTCTTGTATAATACGCTCAGATGCAGTATTTCTGAGAAAGAATTAATTTTTATCACTTAACTAACTCTAAAGTACTTAGTGAAAAGAGAGAAAATTTTAAATCTATTTTTTTTAGAAATGCTGCATCTGGGCGTTATTATACAGAAGCATCTTTTTTCAAGAAAAAACATCAGAGTTTATGATTATGATGTGAATCTCGGGAAATAATGAAAGTTTCAACTAAAAATACCCTTCGCCCCCTCCCCAAATGATACGATTGTGCTTGACATGAAAGGAATGCTCTCAATCTAATCGATGCGTATTTTTGATATTAGCCAATTTGTTAACTTTCAGCACTTTATGTGATTCTGTTTTGCGAATATGTGGCAAAGAGTGTGGACAGGACGTCATCTTCAAAGTGCACTAGCTCCTTAACGAAGCAATTTTGCATTATATGATTTGGGTCGAATCGATCTGAAATACGATCTATAATGTCCACTAGAAGTTTGCCGGTCTATTACGGGACAGCCTGTATATTTAATATCTGATCCATCATCAGCTGGCCAATCCTAAGACGTTTGAAACTACTGAAACTGTTTGATTGATTATACGGCTCATTGATGAGAATAACTGTAAATTAGTTGATGTCACCTTAACTACTTTTACTTTCCTCAAACACAACCTGAAGTCATCCAAATCTATATCCGGGAAATCAGTCAAGTCTACTTTCAGGAAACGCACTGACGACATGTCGACAGCAGCGTACCAAACCCGTATTTCCACAATGTGTAACGACAATGCATAAATTATCAGTTAACGAGATACGGTAGGTTATTAATACCGCCATATAACATTTCTTAAATTAAACGATTCGCCATTCGGTTAATCTACTCGAATTTCGCGAGTACTCGATGCACGACCGAATCTTATAGTTTACGAGTACCTGTTGGACGCTGAAAGCCCTAATTAAATGCCCTTGTTATTCCTGGTCGAACGTCAGTGGCGGCTAGTAATGAGCGGCACAGTAGAAGTAATAAAAGTAAACAATAGTGTGAATCGTTTCCATTGGGAATTCAATTTTCAACATAAAGCTAACTAACTATAAAATGATTGTTATGTACGTTAGCGTGTTTATGCCTGGCAAAGCCGGAACTAGGATTCTAGCGCCTGTGGCAAATTTTCAAAATGCGCCCTTGAAGAAATTTATCTATATTAATAAAACAGGATCTATGGTTACCGTCAAAATGCAATATCTTTCAAACGGCTGCACCAAATTGTATAGTTCTTATTTTACTGTGTTCATAATTGGTAGGGCAAGGTTTAAACAACAAAATATTTCCAAAAAAATTGTTCAGAAAAAAATAAAAGGATTTCCTTTTTCTCACGACCTATCAAGCAGTCATAGAGTACATATTTATAGGTTATAATGATTTTAACATTTGGACAGAAAGCGAAGTTACATCGAGTGAACCGAAAATTTAAAATTTCAATCAGAAATAACGTATGAACTAACATATTCTACAACAATTTTTCACTTATGCCATATTTTACAATTTTTAAACCTATGATGTATGAATGTATTTTGAATTGCCTGATGCCCGTATGTTTATGATCACAAATCAGATCAACAGATGGCGCTGTAGTCGTTATCTAGGTTATTCATCTATTCTGCAACTAAACGGCTGGATCCAATTGAATGAAATTTTGTGTATACAGAACAACGTCTGTTGGGTCCGCTAGTTTTTCAATAAATATATGATTTCAATAATTGACCTTTATTGATTATAAGGGGGTTTCCAATTAAAGGTGTTATTTGGATATTAAAAGAACAATGCAATTTTTCAATAAAAATGATCGGATGTTTATTTCATTATGAAGAAGAAGCTATGCCGTTAATAGTGTAAAATAACATAAAGCAAATGACCACCACGACCACGCCTACAGGACCATATCCTTTTAATGAAATTTTCCATAAGCAAATCGCAAAGTGGCTGCCCTATGTTCTCGATAGCCTCACGAATTCCATATTTGAGGTTTGAATCGACTCTGGGCTATTGGCGTAGACCTTCTCTTTCACGAAGTCGCAAGGTGTTAAATCACAAGATCTTGGTGGCCAAGTGTAATCATCTCTTCGAGAGATAACACGGTTCGGAAACTGTTCTTGCAAAAGACCAATGGTTTCGTTGCTTGTGGGGCACGTAACGCTGTCTTGTTGAATGTAAACGTTGTCCAGATCAGTACTGTCCAATTTAGGCCATAAGAAATCATTGATCATCTCTTGATAGGGCAATCCACTCACCGTAACTGTTGCTCCAGCCTCATTTTCCGAGAAGTAAGGTCCAATGACTCCGCCGGACCATGAGCCGCACCAAACTGTCACACGTTGAGGATAGAGAGGCTTTTCAACAAAAACTCTTGGGTTTTCCGAGCGCTAGATGCGACAATTTTGCTTGTTGGCGAAGCCACCGAGGTGAAAATGGGCCTCATCACTCAAGATGATTTTTCGATGGAATTCCGGAACATTTTCATGCATTTCAACGACCCAATCAGCAAAGACACGTCGTTGTTGATGATCTTGTGTTAACTGAACTTTATAAGCCATAAGACCCAAATCTTTATGCAAAATACGGTGTAATGACGTTTTGTGGAATGCCTAATTCCAAAGAACGACGATGAATGGACAAATCTGGATTTTCTTTAACACTTTCGGCGGCAGCAGCAATATTTTCGGCTGTTATCGAGCGACGTGTAAAAGTTTTATTCTTCACATCACTAACTTGTCCCAAGAGCTCGAATTTTTCCACCAATTTCTTCATTGCGGTCCGACAAGGTGCTTCCAACGACCCACATTTTTCACCATTATTATAGTCAATTTTAATGATTTCAATACGTTCTTGAAGCGTGTATCGTTCCATTTTTATTGATTAATTTATTTATTAATGACTAGTTTCCACTTGTCAAATGTCAAAAAATGACAGCTTCAAACGTGATATCTACCGAAATAGCGGGCTATTTCTTTCGATTTCTGAGTGGCCAAGAGTCCAGATTTCAGGGACCATAATGTCCTTGCCTACATCATTGTGTTTTTTGGGTTCACCCATCATTGCTTTCAGTCGATGACATAATAGTTCAGTGTTTTCATGGTAGCTTGACTATCAGAGTGTATCACTATGCCACACCCTTGATAGTTTCTTAACAGGTTTTTATTCTTTAATATTTCGATTGAGAGTACATACTTTTGCCTGAAAAACATTCGAATATAAGCCAAATGATTGTGTAGACTTGGTTCTTAGCCCATGGGTATTACTTCAGTGCTGGACCCTTTCGTGGTTTTAAAACTACTCTAGACATTCAGAGGATGGCCTCATGGGCTACCCTATTAATTACTAGATGTAGAGAAATGAGAGATTGAAATTCATCTGATATTTGAGAGGAGCTTCTCTGTCACTAGGAAAATTCAACAAAACAGGTCTAGCTTTCCACTTGATGATAATCTTTGATGACCCCCACATGTTCAAGGAACTTTCTACAAACTACAGACTGGGTGATCATCTCCCAATCTTTCAAACAGCGAAATTTCGCCCAGCTGAATATCAACGAGACGCCACTGCAGAACGATCCTTTGTTTTGATCGCATGTTCTGAAAAATCGTTCAATAAGTTTTCATTACATCGGTTATTACAACCTGGGAATAATCAATGGAAATTACAGATGACAGTTAACACCCAATTAAAGCAGGTTTTTGTTGGCGGACCTCGATGGCCATTCTTCATCATTGTTCGAGCAATTTGTCAATTAGATGTGAGAGTTTGATTGAAACTGGTACATCGTATAATTTGGGATAATATGTTGGGCAATATAAATTACGAGAGATATCTGGGGGGGCTATTTTTGAGAATGGTCACGATTTTTGCATTATGGAGAAATTAGAGACCGACATGGAGTTTAATATTGATGTGGGTAGTATAAATGGTAGTTTTGATTGATAATTTTGCCAATACAATATGAAGAAAGTGAAAATTTTCATACAAGAATACCGTTTAACTTCCAATCACGACAAATGGTAATTGGATGTACATGTATCTACCTAATTATTGTTTAATTTTTTGAGTTTGTCCTTGAAATGGTCTTGAGTCTGGAGTGTTCCCATTATCATTATTATGGAATTGAATCTATTAGCGTAGAAGTGCAAAGGATCAAGTACACATGGCTACTTCACAAGCTAAGAAGCCGGCTCGTAAAAAGCCGGCGAATTGGCTTCTAGCCGAGTACTACACAGGGAGTTCTCCACTCGCTCAGTCGCTCACTAGCGTAATAACAGCCGTATAGGAACGTATAGATAGAATAAGCTCAAGTACACGGGGCGAATTTACAAGCTTATTCGCTCAAAAGCCGGCTTGTCGCGTGTAAAGTCGCCGGCAGTTCAACTTTTTCCAGAGCGAATTTGCAAGCAGCTAACGGAGCGACTGCGTCGAGTACATGCGGCTACTCACAAGCTCAGAAGTTAAAAAGCCGGCTTTTGAGCTTCTGACGGCGACTTTACACGCCATAAGCTGGCTTTTGAGCGAATTAGCTTGTACATTCGTGTACTTGAGCTTATTCTTGTTCTGCGCCTATACGTTCGTTATGGGTGAGATTTCTCACACCCTCCAGCAATCATCTATCTCATTCACTCATCCCGAATAGCAAGTAGCAAGGGAATTGAGCTCTGAAGTATTCGGTGTTCTTCTTCTCCTGGATCCTCAGTCGTTCGTCCATTGTTGCTTGGTCCTGGATTTCTCGATTGATGTCCTGGTAGTCGCTCTTGCAATGTTTCCCTCCATGTTCGTTTGAATTTTCTCACTTTTCTAGCAGTACCGAACTTTACTGCTTTCTGCATCACTCTCCTAGCTTTTAATTTGACTGAAAATTTTCTTAAATCATTTCAGTTGATAGTGAAGCGATTTTGACAAATAGAACATGCCTTTTTCGAATGAAAATCAACAAAACGAAAAGGTTTGGAATCAGAGTACCAAATAGGAAATTCGAAAAATAATATGAATTATTCATTACGAGCAATGAAAACCGAGGATAATAATACAGTTTCTGTTATGTTTAGAAGTAAATTGTGAACTTTTACCAAGCGTTAGGTTATGTTATTGTTATGATGAACTGAAGTGATTGTGGAAATTGAACTTATTCTGTCAGAAAGCAACATCAGTTGGAAGTGATGCGCATCAGTTCAAAATCACAACATTGTCAAATAGAACGCGCATCAACTGATTTTGTATCAGTTTGGAAGTGATGCAGTTTCCAATAGAAAAGGCCTTTTGTACAGATGTTCATCCATATTTACCTCCTTTAGGTTGGGTTTAAGACTCTTAGAGATAAGAGATGTGGTAGATATAAGAATGGAAATGGTTCTATGTTGGACATTCTCTACTGATTTTGATTTGAAGTTCATGTTCGCATATTTTGTTCTATGATAGCTGTCTCAGCTCATTTTTGACGTAGTTTTTTGTTGTTTGGGATGTCTTCATCATGAGGATTGTTATATTTTAAAATAGTTTGACAAGAATTATGTCCGGGTTGTTTTGAACAACTATTAAGCTTGTTATGACTGTGCGGCCGCAATATAGTAATCGTTTCTCAGCAATGGTTCAGGCTGATACTTATGGTATGGAGTTTTCTCACATTGCTGCATATTCTGTGAGGAAAAAACTCCACATACTCTCAGAATATTCCATTCTGTTGATAAATCACATCAAGTCCATCCTTAAATTCACTGATGGCACTTGCACAGCGCTTATATAACGTTTATTTCGACTTTCAAATATCATGATAAAAGCTCTCTTTTTTGAGCTTGAACACGTGTTTTCTCAATCAGCTCTCCTCATTCAAAATAATCATATGGGACATGTCTCCGAAGATCGTTATGAGCTTTCTATGAGTTCTTTCCGAGGAAAAACTTGTTAACTCCAAGAAAAGAAAGCCTTCCGTCGTGCGAATTCACATACAAGATAGGGTTTGCTCTGAACATTCTCCAATAACTTGCGTTGTTGCAACATGAAGAAAATCCAATCAGGGCCTGTAAATACCAAAATGAGTCTAATCCATGTTTTCATAAATATGTGAAGTAATCTATAAGCCTAAGCCATGCTAACGGTTGTTACTATTTGTTCCAATGAGAACAGCATGAGCATTTTGAATTAACCCAATATATTTTGAAATTTTTATACTCAAGGCAATGCAATAAAGCCATAAATATATAAATGTACAATAGGAAAAACACTTTCTGCTACGGTACATCAAAAACAAAAGGGGACCAAGCACTGGTACTTGAAGGACACCACATATTGATCGCGCAGTCTGGATACTTTAGCAGGGCTTTTAATATTCTCTAGATACACGAAACTATCAATTTTTGATTGATCACACCGAACTTAAAAAAGGTAAATTTCAGTAGTTACACGAGTGACTCAATATTCCAAAGATTGAAATAAACAAGATTATTGCTGGTATTGCTACTTTCTGTTCCTCTCAGTTGAAAAAGAACAACAATAAACCAAAAAGAAACTGAATACAGGACAAGTTAAAATATACAAGAAATAAATCTACCATTACAAACATCGTACTTAATTATTCGAATTGCTCACAGACTACCGTCCCAGCTTGCCTCCTATCTGTTTACCCATTACATTCCAACTTTTTCCATTATTCACACCAGATGCGATCTTTTATGACCACCAGGATAATAACCAAAGATAATCAATAAACGATATTTACGATATCGTAAATCACACGATCTTATATAACCCCACATGCCGATGTTATAATTTTTATTGTACCGTGCCCGAGATTCATGCACGGTATAATGAAATACATAGATATTGAAACGGGTAAGAAGTTGATAAGGCCCCACCTTTCTTGTGTGTGCTCGCAGCTTCGTTAGGAATTCGCGAAAGGTCAAATATTTTCTCGTTTCATTGTAATTTACCGGAGCGAGATGTGCTTATGGAGGCTATTGAAAATTTAATAAATTCGATCTTCTTGTGTGAGTATAGCGTTGTAGGTAATTGGATTCATTAGATGGGTTGTAAGAGATAAGGAGAGTTATCGAATAACTTTGAAAAATTGGAAATTGAGGTGATAATTTTTAGACTCTTGATTGAATATGTTTCCTATTCAGATTTTTGCTTCGAATGGTTGCTACTACTGAAATTAAAAAAATTAAGAAAAGCCCTGAGCAGGAGCTTTCGAGCGCTCGTTTATTGGTATGATTATAAACTCCTAATCTTATATGGAACTTGAGATTGATATCAACTATATAAATGCATAATCTCAGCAAAATCGGAATTAAATTATAAAAATTATTCAGAAAAGGGAATATGTAAAAAATATGAATTACAAAAAAATTTGATTCTATGGTTCTGATGATGCGATGCATGAACATTCGATATATCAGTTTACATTAAAAAAAAATTCACTCGAATCGGATATCCTGTTCTGAAAACATAAACATTCTTTTTTTCAATATTCCATTTGAATTTTCTATGGTTTCACTATGGCAAAGAAATTTTGGATGAACATTCAGTGAAGGAAATATGAAAAAATATAAATAAAAAAATTCAATTATATGTTTCTTTATACTCTATGGTCACGAAATTTTGAACGAACATTCAGTATATCGATCTCCATTCACAAAATAGATTTCACTCGAATCGAATTTCTTCTCATGAAAATATGAAGTTCCTCCTTTTCAATATTCCAATCAAATTTTCTATGGATCTGTTCACACGGAGACAAAATTTTGCACGAGGCTTATTATGAGCATTTTGCATTTAGCTGTAATCTTTCATTTCGATGGGTTTCGTTTTGTTTGAGATATCGAGGAAAAAATTTTGAAAGGCCATATTTTATGAAACACCCTGTACGATTTGGCTGCTTGACGAACATAACCGCATTCGGAATTCGAACTCACCCTGAAAATTTCCAGTCTCTAGAACAATTCCTTCGAAAAATATTGTGCTAACGGACGGTCCCACAAACAGAATTGAATTTGAGCACAATTTCGTCATCAGGGTATCTTACCTTATCGTTTGGGACCACTTTCGGCTCGAAATTCGAAAATTACAGACATTTGGGCAAAACGATATAGCACTCGTTTAAGTAAAACTAGCGCTCAAAAATCACGCGCAAAACCACGGTTTTTCACAGATATAAAAAAGATGGACGTTCAAACCGACATAGTATAACAGAACCTTTCCTCATCAATCCCAAGAATGCAAAAAAAATCTCGATTAGTTCCAATTTCAACGAATTCAACATGGGACATTCACAGCCGACCGCAACGCCTGTTTTTCATGTCAAGGTTTCTAAGACCAAGTTTTTTCGACAATATTGTGTATGATCCTCTTTGTCAACACGACGACCGTAATGAGGAAATCTATCAGGCCAAACGATTGCAAGTCACTATGATTAGCTTTCCCCAATTGCGTAGGTACAGGCCAACACCTTCACCTGGAACCGAAAGACACCAAACAGTTGCAAAATTTCGTGAATTGTAGGAGAAAATTCGAGTTTTTGGTGTTAATATTTCTGAGGAAAAAGGAAGAGTAATTTTCTTTATCCACCCCTATACTAATTTATATGTGTAATAGTAGCTAGAACACAACCATAGACATGTCTATGAACCGAAAAGCGAGTGTTATAATAACACCCGCCCATAACTCCCGCTAATAAAAATACCTAGGAAAATGGAATTGTTTACAAAAAAAATGAATAAAAAGTAGGATCGATCCGGAAATCTATTTCAGCTATCAAGATAACGTTCTAGCGATTCATTCCAGATTTATTATTGGAGAACGTAAATTTTTGAAGTTGCGAAAGTACTTGATTTGATTAGTTAGAGACTCAGATTTGATTCCCGACTACAGAGTACAGAGGTTTGACGGTTGGACGAAATGTTGTCAATGCTTTTGACAACTGTTCAAAATTTTTTAAATGCAGATTAATTCGAATTTTACTGAAGAAGTCGTGGATAAAGTATAGTATTCAATTCGCGGTAATGCTCAAAACACACTTGATGAATTACACCACTCGCCTGACGGCTCGTGGTGCAAAATTCATCTGCGTGTGTTTTGACCTACATTACCGCTCATCGAATAATATACTATTTTCTCCAACCATCAAAAAATGTTGACATTTTTGTACTATTTTCAGGTGCAAAAGTCATGAATTTTTCTACCGTACAAAAATTTGCTCGTTAGGATTAAAAACGCTACTTTTAATCCTTGGATTAAAAGTAATTGCATTTGACGTCTACTTGACAATCAATATTCACCAACAATGCCAGACATTCCTGACAACCGACTCGCTATCGCCAAATTTATTTCAATTTTGGCTTGGTTGAAGAAAAAAATAGAATATATTATACGGACTAAAAGTGCCTATTTTTACTCGCAATTTTGCATTCGCTCGGCTCCGCCTCACAACTACAAATATTGCTCGTAAAAAAATTATGCACTTTTAATCCTTATAATATAATATACTATTAATCCACCAAATGAAAAGGAAAGTTTTATATTTTTCATTTTTGTTTTTGAAAGAAAGCACTTAATTCTCGACTTACCCATTTCTATTTCTAGAGAATCTTTTTTGGGTTTTTACTCCCAGTCTCTGAAATAGAAATGATTACAAATTTTCAATTGAGATGAAATGCTCCTGAGTAAATTCTTGCAATCATATGTCTGAATCAAATTGGTTAAAAACAAATTGTTGCGTAACAGTAAAACTAAAAAAGTAAATAAATGAAATGAAGAACGTAACGTTTCGGTTCTTATATCAGACTCCTTCTTCAGACGAACTTGGAAAGTGTTTTTAATTATTTAAATATTTCTGATTCAGAGACTGGTATTGAAAATCAAGAAAAATGTTTTCCATTCGATTTTTTTGTCTGTGTTATATTCTCGACTCGATGTTCTTGCTGCCAAATATTTGCAAACCTCTTCATAATTATTCCTTCTATAACCTAGGAGTCTGTAAGCATACAAATTCTTGTATTAAAAGTTGAATCTGCTGAGCCCATTTCCCACAGCGGTGACTGGCAAGGGGACTGATTGTGGCCCGCTGTTGGAAGTTATTGAAAAGAAGAAGAAGAAAAGTTGAATCGCTCTCCTTGTTAGGTAAATTTTATGGGTGGAATGTAGTTGAAGATGAATAATAGTATAATATGCAACTAGCGCATATTGATAGCTATAGTGGCCCAAATCACCGAGTGAATAACAGCCATTGTACGCGGGTAGCCTACTATACTTTATCCACGGCTACTGAACATATTTCTTGAAGATTTAAACATTTGGCGACCGCAACAAGACTCTTCTATGACAAGCGTGAAAAAGTCAAGACACATTAGAAATTGTTGGAGAACTGGTCATTGTATATTTTGTAATAAAAAAAGCTTTAATTGATATAATGAAGGTAGATTTCGCTCTCGATTGATCAGGTATGCCCATATTTGTTAGTTGGAGTACTTTAAAATACTCAAGAAATACCAATGCAAAGAATATTATATCAAAGCCACATCTTTGAAGTATCTGACAGCAGTGATTTATAATCTCTTTATTCCCTTGTATTTATGGGTATTTTTAAGGCCGAGCACAGAGACGTACAACGGACGGATTTTACAATAGTCATGGACAAAATTATTATTATTGAGTTCTTCATTTTTCGATGTTCGAAAATTTCGGCAATTCATCTACAGAGCAGAATATACACCAAAATCAACCAATCAAACCATACCAAACGCAAGTCACTTAGACCAGCTTTCCCCAATTGCGTATAACAAACCGACAACATCACCTGGAGCGTTAGAGACGAATCGGTAGCTCGAAAAAAAAATAGATAAGAAACCAAAACGTGCAACGAAAGTTACGCAGTTTATCAGAGCGCGTCTGAAGAAATTCGGGCGTAGTTGCTTCTAGATCGCGAATTGGGATCAGCCAGATCGGTTCGTTCTTTTTCATCGTTAATAAGAATGATGAGGAAACCGACCGATTCTCTAATGGTTGTCTTCGGGCGTTTGCCGCAGGTTTCGTCACATCGAAAAACCTTCCGAATTGATATAGGCTGGTTTAGAAAGTACCGAATTTTTGCGGTTTCGACAGCGTAGGACGATCTGCTGGATTTATGATCGAAAATTTGATGATTGATGGGCGGTTTAGAGAGATGTGTATCGGATTTGGGCGAGGATTGATACCGAATTTCGAGTTTTCTTAGAAGGTGATCGGTTGACAAGGAATGCGATGTTTTGAGTCACTGTTCAATATAAATCGAGTTGCAAAACTTGGTATGGAAGAGCCATTCCTGTATTTTTTAAAACATGGCCAAAGTTTTAACTAATCATGGTCTCATACCTCAAGAGTGAATTTCTATATTCATTTACGTAAATATGTCACAATCCTAATTATGACAGGAAAATTATTGATAATGACTCAATAGTTGATAGATTGAAATGAAAAAAAATTTCAGAAAAATTAATGAGACTTGCTTCTGACATTAGCTGTCAGAAAATTGAAATTTTCACAAATTCTGTGTTATATTAGAGGTCACTGATGATTTCTCAACTGAGATGATATGTGTAGTAGTTAACTAAGGTTGCTACTTCCCTGATTCGAGTTCATCCTTCTCAATCCAGAACATATTATTAGTCTCCAAACATATTTTATTTCAATAGATGGAGCACTGATCGGGTCGGCAGTTATAGTCATGAAGGTTGCTTCCTTCAATTTCCTCCTTTTCCATCTTTCTTCCTTTGATAATATGGAAGCCACGTACCATCTGATATTGTGGTCTTCGTTCGTAGAATGTTGGACTAGTTTGGATTTTTCGGTTTTTCCAAGTTGAGCCAATCTCTGGGTTTTTTATTCTAATCTTGAGGAGTCGTTTTGTTTCTCCAATGTAGGATCTGCCGCATTCACAGGGTATTTCATAAATACATTCCTTGGCAATTTGATTTTCATTGAAAGGTTTCACTTTCGTGAGTTTTCCCCTGATTGTGTCTTTGGTCTTGAATGCTGTTCTCTTATTGTATTTGTTACCAATCCTTCTAATCTTTTCAGACATAACCTTTACATATGGTATGACAGAGGTTATTGTTTCTGTCTATTCGTTGGGACTCCGTTCTTGTTTCCCTCGGTTCTCTGGCTTCATCGAGACTCTTCTTGAAGTAGCCATTTTTCTTGAGGGTTTTTGTGATGTCTTCAAATTCCTCATTAGGATCTTCTGGATTAGAGAATATTTTGGCTGTTCTATCGTATAAGCATCTGGCTACTCCCAATTTTGTACTCAGATTATGGCTGGATTCGTAATGGAGATATTGGTCAGTGTTATTCGGTTTTCTGCTTTTGGGAGTCCCATTTTGCTTATGTCATAATATAATGATAATCAATGAATGTCTCAATGAAAAACTCACGTTGTAAATGGAGCTCTAATTATATAGGCAAATTAGTGACAATTTGATTCACCCAATATCATCAATTGTAAAGTTTCTAACTTTATGAAAACATGATGAAGGTGATCTATCGAATTGAGATTCAGGTAATCATTTTCGATAAATTTTCTATTCTTTCAAATTTGTTGCATCATTATGAAAGGTTCAAATTCGTGGTTCTGATATACAGTATCAGAAAAAGAGAGTATCCCGAATTATATGCAACAAAATTTTACAGGATATTTTTGGAGAAAATTAAGGAGACTCTAAGTTTTATCTTTGTGGTGACACCTCTTAGGTTGGCCTTCAAGAATCTTTTAATGCAAATATCTTAAATCATTTAGTTTTCTGAAATATACATAACATTAAACCAGCAATCAAAAGAATCAATTGATAGTAAAGTGAAGTAGGTAATGCAGATGATTCTGGATTCTTCGGATTTTTTCATGTGCCATATTTCTGGAAATAATAAATTAATCTAACAGTCTCTCGTTCCTTGCAGATCACAATTTGCTATTACCATCAATTCCTATCCAATTAAAATCTATTTGATGAAGTTGTCGATCCCAACCATGTCATGTATAACATCAAACTACCATTTTTTATCTCACAAACCACCGCAAAGTTATGCAGATGACCCCGTTGATCTCTCCATCTCCCACATTTCAGGAAATCCTAACTCAAGCCAACCATAGATTAACTAAAGTCAACCGTCCCTCGTTCCTTCTATGATCCACATTCGCGTACGTGCAGAAATGCAAATAAGGCAGTAATTATGGCGTGCTCGGTCACGATATCCGCAAAGATATGGGCTGGAAGCTTTATTAGAGACAGTTTAGAGCCAGTGTGGTGGTCTCTAAGTTGGAACAATGACTGATACGCGCGTTCAACCCTGCAAGACAAGATTTGCTTTCTAACAAACGGGCGAGGCCGTGCTGCCTACGCAATAACTACTTGTTGCCTCTTTGCGGCGTGAGCAGAACGCTACTTACCATTGTAGCCGACCTGCTACCACTTAATACAATAGCCTTCGTACTGATTACCTTTCTTCATAAATTTTTTTTCTGCGTTTTCACCCGACGCGGTGCATTGTTTGGGATATTTGCCCTCAAATACTGGGCGTTTGAACGCCTGCGGGCGCGTTCGAATCACGATCTAATGGTACGTGCGGTTTATTTATAATGCGATATCGGCTGATTTCAATTAAATTGAGGAAATTGAAATTGTTATCGATAGATGATGGGGAATTTTTGTTGAAGGTGATCGCTGGGTTGTTCCTCAATGTTTTTAATTGAGATTTCAATAAGATGCATTCACTTTTGAAATGAAATACTACATGCTGCGTATGAGGTACTATCTGAATGCTTCTTGATTTCAAAAGCGTTCTTCTCTTGCCTCTGTGCAGTGCTCGGCGCAAGCAGAAGACTACTTACTATGGTAAACGGCCAGGCCCCGTTTTCTGGAAAAGTCATCTTTCAAAGCGTATACGAACTTTATTGCGCGAGTCCCTCTTTTACCTGCGAAAATGCACACCGTGCAATGAAGTTTGTATTCGCTTTGAAAGATCACTTGTCGAGAAGCTTACCTCCACTTAGTTTAGTTTAGTTTAGTTTGAAGAGGAGTTACAGTTCACTGCGATCTTAAGGTCTTTGTGTCCCCTTACAGAGCTGTTCTGGCAAAACCTTTCACAGCTCGCCTTCCAGTTCCAGAGATCTAATGAAATTTAATAACTGTGAAGGCTTCAACGAGACTAGTTCCTCACTCTTACAAGTTTCTCGTCCAAGGCATTCCTTCCTCAGGCTCGCAATGCCAAGGCATTCCGTGACTAGGTGAATGGGGGTTTCTTCCTCCTCCATACAAAACCTTACTTGTCAGTGTCCGATAATCCCATCGTCAACAGGTGCTTCCTGAGACGGCAATTTCCTGTAAGAAAGCCAGTGAGGAGGTGTAATTGCTTCTTACCAAGATTCAGATATCTTTTGGATCCCGCTGTCTGGAATGATCTATCCCTGGGAGATTCCACCATAGTTTTTCCCTCTCGGCTTTTCCCTTCTCCAGAAACTCCTACTTATAGGTACATTTACATATACCACAGAAGGGTTCTGGGCCAATGAGTGACATTTGTGCGCCCTCTTTGGCAAGTGTATTGCCTCCACTTAACACAATAGCCTTCGTACTGATTACCTTTCTTCATAAATTTTTTTTCTGCGTTTTCACCCGACGCGGTGCATTGTTTGGGATATTTGCCCTCAAATACTGGGCGTTTGAACGCCTGCGGGCGCGTTCGAATCACGATCTAATGGTACGTGCGGTTTATTTATAATACGATGTCGGCTGATTTCAATTAAATTGAGGAAATTGAAATTATTATCGATAGATGATGGGGAATTTGTGTTGGAGGTGATCGCTGCGTTGTTCCTCAATGTTTTTAATTGAGATTTCAATAGGATTCAGTCGATTTTGAAACGAAATACAACAATCTGTGTATGAGGTGATAAGTAAATAATTCATCATTTCAAAGGCATCCCTTTGTTGTTGCCCCTTTGTGGTGCATTGTTTGGGATACTTGTTACCGATCCAGAACCCCTTTGTGTTATAGGCAATTGCACCTATAAGAGAAGCACTCTGGAGAAAAAGTTCAAAAAGTATTTGGGTCTGAGCAAGAATGAGTTACCACTCATCAATGATTTCTTGATAGGTCATTGTCGCTTTAAATGACATATGATGAGAACTGGCTAAACAGGAACTGACGAGGGTAGAATGAAGCAGAAGGGGAGGAAAACTGTTGTTTACTTAGTCACAGAAGGACTCGAACTCGAGAGAATGCGTAGTAATTCTTTTGGGCATCATAAGAGTAACGCGGATCTAGACTCCTTTGCATTTTTTGGTTACTTACTTGGAAAACTCGATTCCTAACCTTCGCGTTTGTTTACCTAACCCGAACATCCAACCCGTGTTCGGAAAGTACGGTGCTATTAACTATATCACTGACTCCACTGAGGTGGATCTATCGTAACCCTACACAAGATCAGGGTCGTAGAGTCACCGCATTCTCAATTTTGTATTTGAAAAAGGCGGGAATAAGTGTTCTACTCTTTTCTTAGTAATTTCATACATTCTATTACTGAAAATTATGGAAAGAGGAGAGAGATTGAATCAGTGTAAAATGTGTGGTTCTATGAGCCGAGAAAATAATGTGAAACAACTTCTTCATAATTTTGTATGCAGATCCTTGTGCGTTAAAGCTGAAGCCTCCTTCACTACTTCAGCAAAGGAACTCGAAAATAACATTTAACATGCGAGGGCACATCAGAAATTATAGGAAAGATTCCACAGAAGCTAATAAATCCAAGCAAAGCAGGATATAATCACTAACTGGAACTGAAAAAATAAATTCTCTACTTCTTTAATTTAGGTACCTACTCAAAAATAACATTTAACATGGAAGGGCACACTAGAAATTATTAGAAATATTATACAAAAGCTAATAAATGCAAGCAAAGCTAAAGACAATTCGAAAATAAACTGGAACTGAAAAAACAAATCCATAAATAATTTGGTTAGTTATTGATATGTAGATCAAGGACCATTTGGAGCTGCAAACAGTCCCTCAAAACACTGGCGAAGTACAACAAGCTAGTTTTAACTTGGGTACCTGCCCACCAGAACATTGAGGGAAATGAAAAAGCTGATGCCCTTGCAAAAAGAGGAGCAAACACAGCCTTCACCGGACCCGTGCCCTCCTGTTGGTATCACCTACACTGATTAGGGCAGAGGTAGGCGTTTGGGAAAAAAGGGAGAAACACTCTTACTGGATAAACACATCCGGTCAAAGACAAGCAAAGACACTAATCGAACCTTCCAAAGAGAAGGCTCAACAAGCTCTATCGTTGTCAAAAAACGAGTTATGGCTGCTAATCGGCCTTCTCACAAGGCATTGTCCCGTGAGATATCACCTACACAAGATCGGTAAAGAAAACTCCGACATTTGTAGGTTATGTGAATCGGCCACTGAAACCACCGAACACATACTATGCCAATGCACTGCGCTGGCGCAAACCAGACTTACTCTACTAGGTGGCGCGTTATTAACGCCAGCCGACATAAGAGCGAAGTCTCCTAAGGAAGTAACCAGCTTTGCTAAGGAGATTAGATTCCTGGGAAAAACGTAGTTTTAGCATGGTAACGCACAAAAGACCTTATTGGTCGCAGTGCAGAAGGGTAATCAACGTGCCGATCGACCACTATCTAATCTAATCTAATCTAATCTAGTTATTGATACGACTGTCACTTCAAATCCTAAACCTGAATTGTTCGTAAACTTTGAACCTGGCTCAGTTACCCTGAGTAAGCATCCGAAAACTCCTCTTGAAACCATCTCAGAAACTGAAGATCATAAGGGCAAGTGCATAAACAGCTCTTAAGTGGGGTACAATAGACCTTTAGGTTCCAATGGTATGTAGTCCCTAGGCAATCTACAATTTCGATCTTCTCCTTATAAAACAATCGCACAGCGTAAAAGTCAAATGAAAATGAAGATCTTATTTCATATAATGCTGATAAAACTACTTACAAAACTATTCGAAAAACGAAAAACAATGAAACCATTGAACATTCCTGTTCTTTGGACACTAATTCATTGTTTACCTCGTTTGAGTCATAATAAACGGTGATAATTTATTCGATAACTTGGTGCGCGACTTTAATTGAGGATGTTCTAAGAAACAACGACGACACAAACGTCAAGGAATGTTTATTAACTTGAACATCTGCTCTAGTTTTCCTTTGGGCTATGGTAATGGGGAAATTTATGTCAGGCCATATATTTTGCGCAGCCATTCCAGCGAAACGATTTTTATTATAGGAAATACACCAACAATGTAGTAACGTAAAAGATTGTGAGACACCAACAGGGAATCATCATTTTAATTTAATCGCTCGTCTCAGATCAGAATCTTGAGAGTATCAGTCGTTTATGGTAGTTTATACCACGGTAGTTTTATGTACTTTCATTTTAGTAGTGTTTATTGGTTAGCGGGAAGTATCGATGGATGTGATAATTCATTAGTATCACTCTTTTAAGATAAGCCTCATGGAGTGATCTTCCCTGCAAAGCACATCTTTCAAGACAAGTAGTTTCAATGGGATATCTCTTTCGATCCACTAATTTATTGTCCTATGCTTTCATGAAGATGGTAAAGACTAAAAGAGGATAATTTTGTATTTTTAGAAAGTACGGTGCAAAGAAATGTTGAATGTAAGCTTCGGGTATTAGAAAACAAAGTTTCAATACTTGTATTTTGAAAACTGATTAGAACTGATTAAAATTAATATAGAACATGAGCTATTCTAAAGATAAAGGCAATCTTTGATTTCCAAATTTATAACCAGCGCAACCAAATACTATAATCGATTCATTTTCAATTTTCCTGAATATACAATTATAATGTTTTTCAATTGGTGCTTCGGAAAAAGTACAGCTCGATTTTCCAGACGTGTTATTTTCAAATCAGTGAATGAATATTGGGTTTATGCAAGATATAGTACATTCACATTTCACACTTAGATTGTACAAGGAGGCCCAGTGCCATGGCCTGCTAGATCTACCCATTTGAATCCTTTGCTGTTTTGTCATATTGTTTATTTGAGAAGTTCAGGGTATAAGACAGCAGTAACTCAAAGTGTTGGAACATCGTTTCGAAATATCCTGTCAAACGATCCGAACACAACCAGGGGCCTATTGCACTAAATACTTCGCAACTTTTCACTTTGCACTTTTCACTTTTCAAAAGAATAATGTTGCACGAAACGTATTCATAATTGAAAAGTAAAATGTAGAAAGTCAAGTGCAAAGTGAAAAACACTTCGTAGAAAGTAAATGTTGAGAGAAATCTTGTGAAACATAATTGATTCTCACTTTTGAAATTTGTCAGAATGCATAGTGCAAAGTAAAAAGTTGCAAAGTATTTTGGTGCAATAGACCCCTTGGTCTCCTTTTTTTTATTTCGTGAAGCTACGTCATTTCCTCATTTCAATGAAGTCATACTTGATAATGAAAATAAACTAACGAAAAATTGCATATATGAAGTACCTTGTGAAAGCGGTTTAGGCCGTATTGAAGAAAAAAATGCCTTTCAAAAGTTCGAATCAAAAAACGTGAAAAACTAGCTCCACAGGGCGATAGTGATAAGTCAAAGATTGTTCAACATGCTTTGAATGAGAGCATAGGTTTCTATGGATTAGAGCTTCCATAAGATCAAAAGAAAAAAATTGAAACGTAGAAAATTTAGGAAAAGAGCATTAATGTCAAAAATCGAAACACACATCTGTCAACCGTCTGTTCATCTCAAAAACAACTCAGAACCAATAATAAGATCCAGACTAAAAAAGGAATGAATTGTTCTGACAACTGAACGAATATCGAATGAATCCAAATCATCCATTATTATTGTTTTCTGAGAAAATCAAAAATAACAAACTTTCTTAAAGAATGACGAAAGTGACTTTTGTGAAAGTTTGAAGTGTTTTTCCTGTCGACATCTGACAAATATTTCAATAGCTTTTAAATAATTGATAACCACTCGAAATTCGAACCTCAGAGCTAGATTTATAGAGGGTGTCCCTAAACTCGACGTCAACCCGAAACCAGATAGAAGGGCAAGTATTGCTGGTTGTCAGAGATATATAAAAAAAAAACTAAGTTGCTTGATTTTGAAATAATGGGCATTTAAAAAATCACAGACAATTCCACACCTTGTGACAGTCTTTTCACTCCTGTTGCCACAAATATCAACTTTTTCCAACTTTTTTTTTGCTGTGTAACTCTGAATAATGCTTGTCTAAACTGTAATCAAAATTTTGATACTAGCTGCTCTAGGTTTCATAAAATAATAATAATAGAGATTAAGTGTATTCAAAGGCAATCGAAAGCGAATTTGTATTATACCATTTTGGAATCCTTACTAAATGCGCCAACTTCTGACAAAACATGCCAAACTTGCGTAGTACATTTTTTTTTCAAAACAGTCGGTTAAACTAGGCAATTATTTATTTTGAATTTTTTCATGAGAAGTTAGCCCTATTTTTATGAAACGTAAAGCAGCTGGTATTAACATTTTGATTACAGTACAGACAAGCTTATTCAGGATTACACAGCAACAAAAAAAGGTGGAAAAAGTTGATATTTGTGGCAACAGGAGTGAAAAGACTGTCAAAGGGTGTGGAATTTCCTGTGATTTTTTAAATGCCCATTACTTTAAAATCATGCAACTTAGATTTTTTTATATCTTTCTGGGTTGACGTCGAGTTCTGGGACACCCTGTATAATCAGAAAATTGATTTCTGTTCAGAGTTTCTGTAATTTGTATAGTGCCAACTTTCAGTGTACCGGGTTTTTCACTATAATTTGACCCCCCCTTTAACTTTGTTACTGAAGGTGATACAAAAAAATATTTCGTATAAAAGTTTCACGAAATCAACTGAGGTTTTTTTTTATATGATTCTAGAAACTGAAATATATACAGGGTGCCAACATATTGATGGCAACTTCATTTTTTCGAATGGAACACCCTGTATATTTTTCCATATTTGGTTAGCTCTTTCACCACTGATTTCGAATATGTAACATATGTTGGTCTATATTTCTTATTCTGAGCACCACAGAGTTTCAAATTTCAATAACCATTTGGCATAGCGTTTTGGATGTTCGTGAATATTTTAGTGGCCAATTTGATCTTTGGATTGGTAATGGCGCACCCATTTTATGGTCACCGAATAGTCCCGATTTAACACCGTTAGGCACGTTTTCATAGCCTTTCCTGAAGGAAAAAATTTAATTCAGCAATAATGACCATCAATGAGAGCGGAAAATAATATTAATGATATAAAATCAACCAATATCAAACCCATAATTTGGAACTAATCCCGTCAACGCACAATGAATAATGATATTATTGTAATGATTAGAAACAAATTTTGAAGCTTTAATTTCTGAATAGAATCAGAGCCATAATAATGCTATCAAAAATAGTCTAAACAACTTGAGACCACTATATGAACTATGTGTATTGAATGAAGGTGGTCATTTTGGGCAATTTCTTTAGTTGATGTTATTCTTACCATACTACCATAGTTTATCATTTTTCATTGGTTAAGCAAATGTAAGTATTCATTCTAAAATAATACTTCTAGGTAGATTGTTTGGATATAAAGAATTTCGTAGGTATTTCACATATTTTTTTTCGGTGTCATCATTTCAAAACTTTGAAACTCTGAAAATTGAAGAGACACATCCACATACGCATTTATATTCGAGATCAGGAGGAAATAGCCTATCAAAAAAGGAAGAATATACAGGACACGGTGTCCCATTTGAAAAAATATAGTTGCATTCAATGTTGTTCACCCTGTATATCTTCCCATTTATGTTATTATAACTCCAAAAATGAGCATTTTCAGTAAACGCACTCTGCCACTTTTAAAATGATTATAGATCTTGGCAGGTGATTCTTAAAATTTGAAACTCTGTGGTCCTCAGAATAAAAGAGATAGACCAACATATGTTACATATTCGAAATCAGGGGAAAAAGAGCTAGCCAAACATGGAAAAATATACAGGATGTTCCATTTGAAAATATGAAGTTGCCATCAATATGTTGGCCACCCTGTAAATATTTCAGTTTCTGGACTCATATAAAACACCTCAGTTGATTTCGTGAAACTTTTATACGAAACATTTTGTGTATCTCCTTTAGTAACAAAGTTAAAGGGGGGGGCAAATTATAGTGAAAACCCCGGTACATGGAACTAGATATACAGTTGTTTCGGAGTCATTCTCAATTAAAGGACAAAATTTCAGAATTATAAACACATTCTTTAAAAAATAACATACTTTCTTATGTTGATAAAAAGCCCATTTAATCAGGAAGTTATACTCTTGGATGAATCGCATGAGATGACAGAATTAGCGTCTTTCGGAATGAAGAGGCGTTAACGGTGTCGCACATAACTCTGATTATTCTGCAAGAAAATGGGATTATGCGCCGTGAAATACACCTCTAGAACTTCATTTGACCGCACCTTATGTCGCTATCACACTACTTTGATTAAACTGGAATGAGCGATCTTCTTGGGTGCCTTAGATTATAGTCCAAGAGCTCGCGACAGGCACGCCTTCATCATTTTAAGGATCTGTTCTCTAAGTTTCTATACAGAGTGTTCCTCAATTGATGACATAAAATCTTGATGATGAAACATTTATCGAAATACGAGTAGTTTCAGAACTACAACACTCATCGGCAAAATAATCGATCCACTCAAAAATTAAGTTTGTTAATTGATATATATGTTATTTCGACTCCGATTCGAATGCATTTTATTTTCAATTGTAGGTATATTCTTTCTTAATCAATCACTAGTTTTTAATTTCACGAAAACTCTGGGATCGTCATTTAATACAGGTTGAAACAAAATCAAATTTTTTACCGTAATTTTAGAACCATCCTTGATGTGTTTCGGTTGTTCCTCCGTGTGACTTCTTATTTCATCATTAAGATACATGTTCCCTTGACATTTCAATTCCTCATTCACAACAATAGACTATTTTCTATTAAAGATATAGGATTTTCAGTAAAACATTAAATTTCGCTGAGGCAACAACAGTCCTTCAACAATTGAACTTTAAATTCTGACCTAATGAAAGCGAAAACGTAACGTGTTTTCCGTCCAGACGCAGATAACAGGTGCAATTCGTCTCCTCATTTCCTCATTAGGATTTTGAATAAATTAGTGCATCACTGAGCTGCTACAAATTTTTTATGATCACAATGATATGTGTGTGTGAGTGATCTTTCATCAGGGAGGATTCAACTCATTTTATAGTCCTGAGATAACCTTCAGTATCTCTTCATAAAAATTCCATAAATACAGTTTCAGCTATTTAACCCTGCTGATATTTCTCATCGATTATAGGTTTATATACGACTTATCTCAGTTCACTTACATAACACCATTAATTTCAGAGCATCCTTGACCTCGTGAAGTAAAAACTCTTCGAAGGCGAAATTCATCCTATATTAACTTATTATAACTCTTCTTTTCCATGACCCTCCAAAAGCTGCCGTATTAAAATCTTCGATTTTATGGTTCGCTGTCATCCAAAACATTCAATTATTTCGAATATGATGTTATGAGACCACCGCCCAACAATCATGGTGCCAAACAATCCACAGGTGACTCACGCGGGCTCCAAAATAAAAATATCAAAGGTCTTCGTATTTATTTACCCATAACCTTTAGCGATAACGTTCTGGAGCCTGCTTATACGAGGGTTGCCGTTTTTGATTCGGGGTTAGAGAAGAAGAACCAATATTGATCGTAAAAATAAGAAGGATTAACGCGTAACATCGCCGTCAATATCAATATAGTGAAAGCAGAGAATAATATTAATCGATTGAAATTAGGCAATATGAAACTCATACTCCGGAGCTAATTTCGTCCTCGTTCAATACAAAATGCAAGGAAGTGGTATCAAACAGAGCACCTATGAATGGCCATTTCGTCCTTATTAGGACTCATCAGCACAGGACTGCTCTGAATGATAAAAGGTATTTCTTGAAACTTACAGCGAAATGGCATCTTGTTTCAGGTATTATATATTCCGAAAACGTCATCTCTAGTTCCATACGAAAACCTTCTTCCGTAGCATGAACCTTGTACGAACTAGCGGAATGTTTACCATTTATTGCATTGACTGAAGCATTCTCGCATATCGCAAATTTTACGTCTTCAGTCCACAACGCGGTGTTCTCAGGGTAACGTCAGCTAACACTGTAGTTTTGATCGAAGACGAAATTAGCTCCGAAGTATGACTTTAATATTGGTTAATTTCAATCGATTAATATTATTCTCTGCTTTCACTTTATTTCACATAAACGTCTATACACTTCTGCACGCGTTTGAACTAACTAAAGAAGCACGTTTGCTATCCTGAATAGGGATAGCATCAGCCGAACAAATGTTTTGACTGTGCCATGTCCATGCAACATAGGTGCATGTATGATGTCTTGAACTCGCGATAGGTCACATGGCGATTTTTTAATTTCAGTCCACGAATTGTACAATGTTTTCCGGAAAAACAACTGATTGAGAATGATTTTCGCAGATCTGTCTACAGGGTTCGGCATTCGTACCTAACCTATTCGAAAGGCAATAAATTCGGTTAGAAAAATTACTTTCATTTATTTTAACATACAGAATATGTGAAAATAATCAAAATTTCAGAGTCAATTCATTTTGACTCGATATGACCATATTTCACTTTGCCGGAACGTACCTTGCGGTATTTTAGCTCGCTCACGGACAATAGCTTTCTTTAGCGTCTCAAGGTTAGTTTTTTTTGTAGTTCAGACCTTTTTCTTCAGAATCGCTCAGAAATAATCTTCTATTGGATTTATGTTTGACGAATTTGGGAGCCACTGTGGTCGAAATAAAGTTCAAAACGCTGTTTTTCAACCATTTTTTGTTCACTCGCGCTTTGTGAGACGGTGCGGAGTCTTCTTGGAACGTCTGTGACCGAAATATTTGTCCGGCCACGGCTTCAAAGCAGCCTCAAGACACTTTCCTGATAACTTTGACACCACGCTCAACGAAAACGATTGAGGAGCGTCCATTCGTGGTTACAGCAGTCCAAACCATTACCTATTTGTGGTGGGTGCTGGTTCCTGATGGTCAGCCGATGATTCAGATATCATTCATATGAATGGTTATCAGGTGATTGTTATCGTCCTAGGAGTTTACGAATTGATTAAGTGGAAAAATTCTTCCGTCAGAAAAAGCGATGTTCGGAAGTTCACCGCTTTTGTTCAAAAAAAGCCAATCCTTCGGTCTCCTTAGTCCTACAACTTGTGAACAATACTTATAACTGTCACTCAGCAAATTTCTAGGTAGTTGATGTCACTGGGTAGGTGCGTCGATGGCTAGAATTCACCATACCATAGAATGAAAGAGGAGCACTTTGGAGGAGACTGTGTAGTATGTGTCAGTACACACAGCCTGTATAATTACCATACGTGAGACGGCAAGGCTGGTTCAGCCTTGCAATCTTCTTAAAATGTTGTTGAAATATCACGTAGCGTAATCTTTGAATGTATAACCATTGACGACTATGTTTATTGTTAAGTATAAACACTGACAATTGGATTGTATAAATAAACAAGTATCAATTGTTTAGAGAAGAGTCTGATTACATGTTACTATGGTAATTCAGTGAAATGTCGAATTAATTAAACACCTTTGATGAGTCTAAGTGTAGCATTCCACCATCCCTCTACGGTATAGGCGATTGGCCGAACCTACCCTAGTTGGGTACATTACATGGCGATCCTGCCAGTTCTATACTGTTAGAGGTCTTAATGGTTACATCAGTGATGGTATGTGGTTCTTCTGACGATACGCAGTTCTAGCCAAGATGGGATCTGGACAATCCAAACAGGAAGAGGTTATCATTGCACAAACGGGGAATGGTTCAGCCACTTCATCTGTAGAAGCAACAAACCTGTCAATCCCAGAAATCCTTGGACTGGTAGCATTCATTCTAGTATGTATTGGCGCCATCATGTTTTTGTACTGGAAAATCAAGAAGGCAATTGAAAAGAAGGTGCAATTGGAGATCAGAAGAAGCCACCAGGATTTGGTTTAATGGGCAGTACCAAGGAAAAACCGTAAGGTTTTTTTTCCCTAATGGATACTCGTCAATGGATATTATTGAAGTATACGCTGAGTTAAGTGTTATCGCTTCAAAATTCCTTGAGAATATCAAAAAGGAACCGCGTGAACGTAGGGAAGGAGCCGACAGAGTAAATAAATTTCTAAATGAATTGGTCAAGTTAGAATACAAATTTGATAAATTAAATAAAAAAATAAAAATTAAATAGATCATTTCAAAGAGTTCCTTTGGAACTTAAAGCTGCAAGTTTCGAAATGTATTTGGATCTCCGTCAACATAAGTTACGCCTCACTGGCTTTCTATTAGCACTTCGTCACCTTAGGAAACATTTGATGAGAATTGGCTGACCAGAACCTGACGAGTTCTGAGTAGGGGAGAAAACTTCTGTTAACTTAGTTACAGAATGCCTCGCCATTGCGAGCATGCTCGAAGAATGCCTGGGATAGAATATTTATAGGAGGAATGCGGATTTAGCCTTTTCAAAACCCTCTTAGACTTCATTCAATATCTGCAGCTGAAGGACAATATACTTTATGATCACAGTGGCGTGAAACCTTCTGGACACTCTACAAATCTAAATGCATTAGTCAGATTGCAGCTCTACGGTTGTCCAATCCCGAAGTATCTCTAAGGCAACCCTCGTATCTTCAGAACTCCATCTGAGTTGCGGATTCACATAAACGTTACATAAATCCGATGCAATAACGATCGTGTTATCCGTGAATGAAAGAAAAGAGCATCACACTTATCCGACGCCTACATCGATGTGTTTGTCATTATTCTGTATTATCGTATATTTCTGCGGTGAATTCGCCTTGTTTTCTCCATGGGACACACCTACGAAGGTCGTAAATTATGGAAGAATCATCGTTGCTTTTTTCTGGGAATTATGGTGAGCCAATTCGACCTTTTCGAAGAAATGCTGGACATGTGACCTTGAAATTAAGGCTGCTTCTTCCCGAGAGTTTGAATAATGATTTGTAGAGGGAAAGTGGGTTTCTTGATTTGAAAATTGAGATGGTCTTTCGATTATTGTTTTTACACGTCAGGGTTAGTTTCGTCACTCTTTTGGTTTTGTTCAAATGAGTGTATGTTTCGATTTTTGAGCTGGGAGTAGCCTTGTTATACTTGGTTAAATTTCAGGATATGTGTTCGGTGATACACCCTTCTGTCAAAACTCAGTAAGTTACTCTGGCAGAACAAATCATGCCTCGTATAAACAATGCCTGTATGTTTAGCACAAATAAAAGATGAGATAATAACCAATGTTGCAATTATCCGAATATCTCAAAAAGCGCTTTCGTTAAGAGAAAAATTGAGACTGCTTACTGAGCTTCTCAAAGGTCACAATGTGAGATATCACAACATCGGCAATGAAAATTCCGTTATCTGTTGGTTATATGTATCGGTCGCAGAAACCCCCGAGTACATAGTATGCTCATGCCAAGTATTCTTAGGTTTTCATTTGGCTGAAAATAATTTCAGTTAGAAATGAAGTGAATTTGACATATAAAACACGGCTTGCTTGGATGACAATCCTGAGGATTGAAATAAGGACAGGTACCGAATAAAATATCAACCTTAGTTTCTCATGAAATTAAAAAAAATTCGATTTTCCCATGACTCCAATGCTGACCGAGGTTGATCATCCACTTTTAGTGTTGTTGAATTTTGATTTCTTTAAAATTCCCGGTAATGTTGTTATTATGAGAAACTGAAGTGATAACCGATTTTGTCAAAATACAACATCAGTTGGAAGTGATACGCATCAGTTCATAATCACAACACTAGACCCTTTCTATTTGAAGCTGGATCACTTCCAAACTGATGCAAAATCAGTTCATGTGTGTTCTATTTGACAATGTTGTGATTTTGAACTGATGCGCATCACTCCCAACTGATGTTGCCACTTCCAACTGATGTTGCCTCCTGACAAAATCAATTTAATTTCCACAATCACTTCAATTAAGTAAAAGTTTACAATTCACTTCTAAACATAACATTAAGTGGATTATTATCCTCGGTTTCCATTGCATTCATACTACTTTTAGAATTTCCTTCTGAACTATCGTATTCCTATTTGGTACTCTGATTTTAAACCCTTATCGTTTTGTTGATTGTCATCCGTAAAAGGCATGTTCTATTTGTCAAAATCACTTCACTTCCAACTGAAGTGATTTCGGAAATTATTCAGTCAAATATCACATGGGCTGAAAAGTCCCGGGCCTTACATATAAAGGGCGATAGTTTTATTGCAGTAACCTTTTTTTCAGTTGATACCAACCTACATAAAATAGCTGTCAAAATTCCATGACATTCGATTCATTAGGTGGCGAGTTTATTGTGTGAGAGATTTTTTTTCATTTTCATTTTATAACAATGGATCAAAAACAATTTCGTGTTTTGGATTTTACACTGCTTCCTGATGGGAAAAAATACCGTTCAGCAAAGCAATGGCTTGATAAGTGTTATGGGACTCCGCTCCATCAGAAACAACAATCAAACGTTGGTTTGTTGACTTCAAACGTGGTCGTAGAGACACTGATGATTCAGAACGCTGTGGACGTCCAAATGAGGTGGTAACACCAGAAAACATAAAAAAATCCATAAATCGTTTTGAATGATCGAAAAGTGAAGTTGTGTGAGTTAGCTGACATCGTGAAGATATAAAAAGAACGTGTTGGCTTTAATTACATGAACATTTGAATATAAGAAAGCTATGGTCAAAGTGGGTGCCGCGTTTGCTCACAGTCGACCAAAAACAAGAACGTATTCATTCTTCTGAGCATTTTTGGCCATATTTGAACGTAACAAACCGGAATTTTTGCGTCGATATGTGACAATGAATGAAACATGGATCCATCA
Source organism: Propylea japonica (assembly GCA_013421045.1). Lineage (NCBI taxonomy): Eukaryota > Metazoa > Arthropoda > Insecta > Coleoptera > Coccinellidae > Propylea > Propylea japonica. The sequence continues at coordinate 4,024,864 of CM024248.1, read as the reverse complement.
CTTCACTCCGGAATCAGAACGATCTTCATCTGAGTGGACAGCAACCTCGTCCAAAGCGCCCGAAAGCACAACAATCGGCTGGAAAGGTTATGGCCTCGGTATTTTGGGATGTGCATGGTGTAATATTCATCGACTATCTTGAGAAAGGAAATACCATCAACAGTGAATATTATATAGCGTTATTGGAGCATTTGAAGGCCGAAATTGCAAAGAAACGACCGCATATGGCAAAGAAAGACATTTTGTTTCATCAGGACAACGCACCGTGTCACAAGTCGATCAAAACAGTGGCAAAACTACGTGAATTGAACTTCGAGTTACTCCTTCATCCGCCGTATTCGCCAGATTTGGCTCCCAGCGACTACTGGCTGTTCACAGACCTGAAAAAAATGCTCGCCGGGAAGAAATTTCGCACGAATGAAGAGGTTATAGCTGAAACTGAGCCCTTTTTGGAAGCAAAAGATAAATCGTTCTACAAGAGTGGTATTGAAATGTTAAAGCGACGCTGGAATGATTGCGTTGCTCGTGATGGAGATTACGTTGATGAATAAAGCTAATTTTGAACCAAAAAAATTGTGTTTTCTTTGTTAGGCCGGGGACTTTTCAGCCCATGTTAGAAAGCTAAGATTGTCAAAAAGAACGTGCATCAACTGATTTTGCATTAGTTCGGAAGTGATTCAGCGTCAAATAGAAAGGTCCTGTTGGCGCAAATCAGACTTTCGCTACTGAGTGGCGTGACCTTGACGCCAACTGACATGAGAGCGAAATCTCCTAAGAAAATAATCAACTTTGGGAAGGAGGTCACACTCCTAGGCAAAATGTAGCTCTAGGTAACGCACAAAAGGCCTCATTGGTCGCAACATAAAAAGATAGTCAAGGTGCCAATCGACCATATTCCTCTCAATCAATTATCCAAATGTCAATAAGACCAAAGAAGATTCTGGTTTCTTCTGCTAGAGAATCCTCTAATGTGAAAAACGTTCCCTCAATCTTCTTGGCTTGAAAGGTAGAGCCTCAGTCACGACCAATGTGTCTTGCCTGAAGATTACATTGCAATGTAAGTCCATTATAGTTACTCTTTCATTCTCCAGTCAGATCACCTCGCATGCCAAAAGTACGCCAGAAAAACTTTCAAGCCAATCTTCATCCAAATCTCGACCACGAAAAGAAACTGATGAATCAATTACGGATATACTTTGTAGCTGACCATTCTGTACCAATCAGATCGATATCGCAACTACATTCTTCGATTAGCGATTTCGTCATCAAACTTTTACTTCTCTAATTCGTCATAAACGATCGTCAGCCATCATAATAACTAATTATCTAGTTTAGGAATCTGTTATTCGATAACCGCAGCTTCGTTGAAATAAACGCACGACCATAAAAAAATTGAACAATTGTTGAGAGCGTGGCGACGTACTGAAAGAGCGAGTATCAACTTTCACCGCACACATACACAGCCGCCCTGATCGTTTGTTTTTACCTGTCCATGCCGTATTAGAAATGATGGCGCGTGCTGAAGAAAGGACTAATTATTTTTAATGACCATTTATGTAACGTGATACAGTTTTGCCGGATGATTATATTCCAACTTCTTGAGATCGTAGGGTCAATTGTTAGATTGCATCTCGCAGTTTCTTGTTGCGTTTTTTGTTCACTTTTCGGTCAAGATTCTGGCGTCACTGTATTTATTGAGTCTTCCTAAACAACATTAGTGAAACCAACAGGTATAAGTATGTCTTAGTTTAGGAAATATGGACCCCCAAAGTTCCAAAATTGTTCTACGTCATGTCACTTTTTTCATCATAAAAACACAAATTCACTGCTCCAACTAAGTCTACAAATCACCTTTGAACATTCAAATAACTATTCGATTAGTTTCGTTTCAAGTATAATCAATAATGAATGCAGAAACATCGAAATTCTAGAGGCACCACTTATCCATAAATTCTAAGGATAGCCCGATGGTAGATTTGGCACTGCCGCAGATCCATTCGCGCGAATATGATAAGATGCCTTCCCGTAAATCTTGCCATCATTCAATATGTCACTCGCAAAAGGACGGAGCCAAACTTACCGCCAAGAACGGCGTGCTTTTCTTAGAATTTGTGGATATGTAGTACCTCTAGAATTTCGAGGTTCCTGCATTAATTATTGAATAGACTTTAAATGAAGTTATTTTAAAGATCGAAGGTGATTTATAAATTGAATTGAATTAGTAAACCTGTGGTTTTATTGTGAAAAAAATGACGTGAAGATGAAACATTTTCGGAACTTGGGGGGCCCTCGTTTTCTAAACTAAGACAGACCGCTACCTGTTGGTTACACTAATGTTGTTCAGGAAGACTCAATAAATACAATGACTTCAAAATCTAGTCGATATCTGCAAGTCACCGAAATACTATATTTACCCACTTTCTTATACTGCAGAGAAAATACTTGCGAGGACGATCTATAAAACTGGAAAAATCATGTCGATACAACTTAGGAAGAATAAATAACTGCTTGTACTCCAGCACAACTTCAATCATTCTATAAAATTTTAATATAACCAGAAATCCAGACATCCTACAATAGCAAACATCTGATCTGCCCAACTAGAAATAAACTGCAGGGCCCAAGAGCAAGCATCCACACTAATTAGGAAAGTTGAAGCTGTCAGTGATAAAAATGAACCGATTTTTCTCTAGATTCTACTTTCATGTGTTAGATTAACAGTCTAAAAAAAACACCAGAATACTTTCAATTTGCTCAAGGTGAAATGAAGCAACTTCTGGATGGTCTTGTGAATATAATGAAATTCGGAATTCAGTGGCAAGCAAAGAAAGCCACGGAACCTACACTTGTCAGTGTCCTATAATCCCATGGAGTGTTTGCCCTTTTTTCGCAAAGGCTTTCTTATTTTTCGATATTCTGATCCGCAAATTTCTAATTTAAAACAAGCTTGTTGTACTTCGCCAGTTCTGTGAGGGATTGCTAATAGCTCCAAATGGTTCTTGATTTTGTTACAATCAACGGCCATTATTTTTCTCTGTGCTATGGGTAGGTATGATCGCTTGCAAAATGCTAGTATCGGGTTCTTTTTTCTTACATATTATAAATTACCAGCTAAAATACCCAATAAATTAAAATATAAGCTTAATTGTTCCACCCTATTGTGAGTAAAATCGTGCTCTATTGATTTAATCTCTCATTGAATTTTCGATACACTATAGATAACCTAACCATGTATAATAAATACAAATGATATTTTCAGATTTATTTCCCTCCAAGGTTCACTCACATTTTCATGTCCTTTTTCTGTCATGCCTGACTGCAATTTCCATTCCATAAAAACTCTAAGAGATATATCGCTGCTGATCCATTGTATTTGCATTTATTATAATAAATTCGAAAGATAAATGCGATTTGAATAACACCTGCTGATAAGGAAGTGCTGTCATACTCGATGTTAGCTGGATTTTTAAAAATTCCAAGGATTATATTATCGAACGTTGTTAACTGTAATGACAATATTCAATCATTTCAAAAGGCTTCCTTGTTTCCAGAAGACGCAACGCTTGTTTTATACACGCAGTATTCTGCTTCAGAAATGATAAGTGAAAATCAGAGACGTATTCAGTGTCTGCTCTGAGGAATAATTCAAAGGGCACCGAAGCCAATGCTATTGAAAACATTATTTATACTTAAAGAGCGTCTTAATCTTAATTTTAAGGAATAACTCATGTTGAATTTCCAAAAGACTTTTTAGGTTTTCACTCTCAGTCTCTGAAACAGAAATAATCGAAAAATTTAATTAAGTGAACTGATCCTGCGAAAATCTTTGCACTAATTTGTCAGGAGCACATTGGTTTTAAAAAAATAATTGTTGCCTTACTAAAAAAATTGAATGAAAATCATAATGTAACGTTTGGGAGTCTCCATCAGAGACCTTCCTTAGAAAAACTTGTAAAAGCTTCGGAATTGTGGGTTTTTCATTTGCAGTCCAATTGATATTCTTTTTCAGTTTTACTGTTACACAGAGAAAAAAATTTGAATACACCAAATAGAAATTCGACTTGCTATAGGCACAAAGAACTTTTTTCATTTGCGACAAGTAAAGGTGTTTCTTGACGAAAAGTATCTTATCATAAGTAAGCAATTAGCATTACTTGCTAATCGTTTTTTATTTTCAATCAGAATGACTGACTTTTTTGACTTGTTCCAAGGAGCATTTGTAACTCGATATGATATTCAGCGATTCACTGCAACTTGAAAAGTTAACCGCAGCAAATTGAAAAGCGGCGCAACTTGAAAAGCTATTCGGCGCTGTTAAAAAAGTTATTTGTTGCAGATTAAAAATTTATTCTGCGCAGGTCAAAAAGTTATTCGGCATAGAACGAAGATTCATTCGACCCCGATTAAAAAAATATTCAGCGCAAGTTATCACTCAATTCATGGTAAGCATAATTTTTCATAGTCCATTTTTCCAATTATTGTTCAAATTTCCATTGCTTAAGGATTGCCTTGTACTTCATTATGAAGAAGGATCAAAAAATATGCTCAAACAGAAGTAATAATTTAACGCTAAATAATATATAGGTATAACGAAATCCCTTATGAGAGTACCGCGAAATAATATAACATAACCTATAGGCAAAAATTTTTTTTAAACCAATTTGCTCATGACAAATTAGTGCAAAGATTTTCGCAGGAGCACTTCGTCCTCATTAATTATTTTTACTTATTTCTGTTACAGAGACTGGAAGTGAAAACCTAAAAAGTTTTTTAGAAATGCAGAATACTCCCAGATTATATTTCAATCCATATCTGAAAGGAAGGTATGGGCCTTCTTCTATTGCTAGTTTCAGAAAATTGGAGGAACTGTATAAGAAATTCTCACACACAAAGAATACCCTCACCTTCATGTAAAAATGCAGAGATAACAAATTAATTCCGAAATTCAATGTCAATTAGACTGCAAATGAATAACACACAATTCCGAAGATTTTACAAGTTTGTCTGAAGAAGGTGTCTGATATAGACACCGAAACGATACATAACTCTTTTCATTTATTTCCTTTTTTAGTTTTACGGGGCCCAACTTACCAATGAACTACACCGCCACCAAATGTCATAATCATATCCAAATAGTCACAAACAGGGCATACTTCTCTTCTTTTTTTCTTACAACCAACAATTTTTCTCATAATCTTCTTGCCAATGTTTTTTATTAATTCCCTCATTTTTGTGCTCTTCCTTCGGCGGAGTATAATTTATTCTTTTATTTATGAATAATTGTTATTATTATTTTTACACCCAAGAGGAACGCCCACGGTTTTTCTAACATATACGTGCAGGCATCTTGAAACGTAGACTTTGGGGAAAGCCGGTCTCAATGCAATAGGATCGCGGCTACACTCAGTGAAGACGGAAGTGAGTTTTATCGGATGGAATGTAATAATGGGCGCCAAGTAGAGTAATGCCTGCCTACTCAAGGTAAATGCCCTGCTTACTCCTCTACCAGAGTAACAGTTAACAAGAATCCCTCAACATTCAAGTCACAATTATTTATTACCCAAAAACAAACAAAAAATAATATATGTGCAGTGGCTGATACAATACGAATAAAGATTATCCCCCAAGGGGTAGTCAAAAAGAAAACACTAAATACACACTAAGTCAGATGAAAACAAATAATCTAAGCCAACAAAATAAACCCGCATAATCAGCTTACATTCACCTTAACGTTCTGGATCAGATTGTCAATAACTACTTTAAACTAAACAATGGTTCCTGAAGGGAATACCGATCAATTATTCTATAATACAATCCTGAAGGGATACACGAGCACCTTTGTTGGTACCCAACGCAACTTATGAAGTGCACCTCAATATAGTTGCTCACAATGATATATAAAATTACCTTACAGAATAATATCACAAATTATCAAAATAAAATACCAATAATTAACAACGTTAAAGCCAGTGCTACACACTGGTTACCTTCACAAACTACTCCAGAACGTAGATAGCTCCAACCAATAACGCCAGGTACGTAGATACCTCCAAGATAACAGGCAAGTGGATGCCAATTGATACCCCTCACTGACAGGTTCGTGGGTGCCTCTAACTGACAGGTACATAGATAATTCAGGCAAGTAGACATACCAGGCACGTGGACCCTAACAAAATACTATAAGAAACGGTTCATAAGCTATTAAGGATATTTTAGTTACCTCTGTTGTTCGAGGGAGATAGGTTCAACCTCCAATTCAGTCGAAAATTTGTTCCAAACATAAAATTCGCTACACAACAACCTAATAAAAGAAAATGGTCAGACTACTGGTTCCAGATAGAAAATGTATGCATACCTAGAGGTGCAAGATAGATTCTGTACGAACCCCATGTGGAAAAGTCTGCATTTCCCAAAATATTCCAAAATACTTCTCAGGGAACAATGACGCTCGAAGATATAATCCCTCACAACGAGGATGAATCTAGATTCAAAATTCTCCTCGAAAACGCCTAAACCTTCCACACGACCTCCGCACAACAAAATGCCGGCCTGACAGTCGCATAGAAATTTTCCGGATGTTCAAGGTTCACAGAGTCTATCAGTTGTCACAGCGAAGAAAAGAAAAACACATCAAAACCAAAATAATATAAAGGAATCATTACGGTACTGATAATCTACGCAGTTTATACCAGAGGAGGGTCTCTATAAATCCATTTCTATAATTCTTCCACGATTTTCCGAAGTTCTTTACTGAGGCCAAATAATTCGAATCACTACTTTTGAACTACCCAAAAATGACAACACCACTAACCTCACAATTTTCAAATAATAAACAAACCGTTTTCTGAGGGAAAACAATTCGAAAAGGTAGGTACACGAAGTGAATAATTACAACAATAAGGAAATTTAGAAAATGAAGCATCCCAATAAGTTTACTTAACTAATAATTTTTGGAAAAAGATGGCAAAACTACATTTTATGACAAATTCAGAATAATAACGTTACAATCTGGAAGTATAATAATATGTTGAGGTTTAATTTTTCTTTTTTCTCTTCAAAGAAAGTAGGTATATTATTATTATAATAATTGATATTAATATGAGGTTGGGTAATTACAACCACTGTAGGGTTATATCGATCACTGACGGGTTATATCGATCACCATGGTCGACATTATCCGAAGCAGTGCACCTTAATCTCGAATTGTTTTTTGAAGAAGAATATATAGAAAAGTTGCACAATCCAATATATAAATTGTAGAAAGCTATCTCTTTTACATTGCAATCAATTTATAAAATAAAGAAAAATTATTACCTTAGGAAGAGGAGCACTACACGTATAAGTGAAGTCAGGAAAACATCACTATCGTCGGCATGTACGCATGTCAAGCGATGGCACCGTTCTAACCCTATGAGAGGGCACATTACGGAGCTATACTTCGGCCAGTGGGTATATTTTTCTCGCATGGAGCAAAATTCATGATATTTTAAAGTGGTCGATTTTACCCGATGGTTTCCCTATGTTTCAGATATGTGAAAAATCGGCCGAGTTCGAGCAGTTCTCTTTCGGTTAGAACAAGCTTCGCTTCCATGAAATGTCTCGTACCGGACCTGCTTCATCCCCTTCAACAAGTCCGATCCATCACACGTCCTCACATCGTCCTGGACGGAATTAATATCGGCAAAATCCTGTACCCGCGGCAGATTTCGATCTGCGAGCGGTGAATTCGATTAAACTTGCATTTAATCAGGGTATAAACAAACGTCAATTAGAACTGAATCGAACGTAAACCCGGATAATATCCGGACGATTTCGTATCATAAATAAACCCCGGGCTGAAATTTCACGTCCGTTCCTAGATATCCCGCGTTGTTACGTAACGGCGCATTATAATAATGTTTTTCGCTCCGGGTTCCTAAATCGCATTATGCGGCTCCGGCCGTTTATGTCAACGCTCCGGCTCAGCAGCGCCATCTCCCGAAGCGAAGAGAATTAATTTGTTGCCCGTGCTGCGGGTTGTTGATTGGGAAGAATGTTGAACACCGTGATGGTTGCACTTCCTTATTGTAAGACTAACACACCGATTTAGACTGCAGGAAGTTCATCTGTGCAATTAACACCTTTGGGTCATGTAATGTGGTAATTCGTATGAAAGGCAAGATTGAAAATTATTGTATTTTTTCCTCAAAAATTTACAGGGTATGTCACATATATGGATAGTACAATTACCAATAGCACGCTATATTAAAACACATAAACTAATAAAATTCCGATAGAAACAATTACAAATGACTTTAAATTGAGACTAAAATTTGAACTCCAGGAACTCCTCCATAGAGTATAATCTGTTTTTATCACCAAGGTTCTAATTTTGCTCTTGAAATGTTCAAAGCGCAGTGAAGTTATTTGCATATTGTTCCTGGATCCTGTCTGATGTTCGTGGATATGTCCATGTTTTATAAACATATTTCTGTTCTTGTGGGCGTATAAGAGACATTGCTGTATATAACAGCATGCTAAAAAGTAAGAATCCCATATTTGACGAAGAATGGCCTGCAACTTATCTTCTCTTCAACTCCCGCCTTTTCTGCTTCAGAAACACTCTATGTGAGTCTGTGGAAGCTCCCCAAAGGATGATACTATAGACCTTACGTCCGTGAAACTGAACATGGTAGGTAATCAGAGGTAGTTCCCTTTTATTTGCCTTATGGCAAATAGTGCAGTCGAGAAGAGCCTACACAAATTATCCACATGCAGGGTTCATTTCAAATTTCCGCTGATTGTCATACCCAATAATATAACAATATAATATGATATATAACAAAACTGTGTCATTATTCGGTTGTGATGACTAGGTCTTGGGTTTTATCTGGATTGACTTTCATATCATTGCTGTTGAACCAGTCAACAGCGTTCTGCACAGATGTTTCAGCGTTTTCCTGTAGAAGTCGCTCCATTTTCGCCTTGTTCAAAAATGATGCATCATCAGCATATCTTATTTCTCCATGTGCGGTTATATTGTAGATCAGATCGTCCATATATATTAAAAACCTTCTAACCTGACCTATTGTGTAGATTGTTATACATTTCCTATCGACCTCAAGGTCTATTGTATTTCAGATCATCAATGAACACCAGTATCGTTGAACACCGCGATGGTTGCACTTCCTTATTGTAAGACGAACACACCGATTTAGAATGCAGGAAGTTCATCTGTTGCAATTAACACATTTTGGGTCATGTAATGTAGTAATTCGTATAAAGGGCAAAATTGATTCTTACCTTATCCATTGTAGGTTGTTATACATTTTATACAGATAAATAAATAAATAAAAATAAATTTTTATACCAGATGGTCTATTGTATTTCAGAACATCAATGAACTTCAGTATCTGAGCTTTCAGTGAGCAAGTGACCCATCCTCTTCCTCACAGAATCGTCTTTGACTGCAGCAAATTCGTTTGTGGAATTAACACCTTTTGGTTAGTGTAATGTAGTGATTCGGATAATAGGCGAGATTGAATCTAACCTTACCCATTGTAGTGTGTTACTCTACACCGACCTTAAAGTCTATTGAATTCTAGATCTTCAATGAATTGCAGTATCTGAAGGGCCCCACTCACTTCGTTCTTCTCCGCCGTTTTTAACCGCCGGTTAAAAACGGTCGGGTAAAACTGCCGCAAAAACGAAGTGTATGGGCTAAAAACGGCGCACTTACCCGTCGTTGCAAATTTCAGACGAGGCCTGATTTTCGTCCGTTAACGTTCCAACGCTTCGGGTAAACACGAGGTGTGTGGGGTGAACAGTTAAGTCGGTCGCGCATATTTCATAGACAGTGGCGAACAGGTCTGGTGGCGATAAACATAACTTTTTTAATTGTTTACTGCTGAGTCTTAACTGTTTGAAAACAATGTCGGATCTTCGGCAAGTGGAACTGGGACTTTTTGTTGGAATTTATTGAAGTGTACAGGTCATTTCCGTGTTCATGGAAAGTAAAATCAGCGGAATACTTTTCTTTTACAGCAACAGCCGCCGCCACTGCTAACAGACACTTACGCTCCATCGTGATTAACTGCCGCGAAAGAAAACTGAAGTGGGTGGACTTTACCGACAACGTTCTTCCTTCCAACGTTTTTAACCGTCGGTTAAAAACGGCGAAGAAGAACGAAGTGAGTGGGGCCCTTGAGAGGGCTTCAAGTGACCACGAGTGTCTTTCTTTTCTCCACCGAATCTACACTCTTCAGTTTTTGTTCATGCATCATATGCATTAAGCTTGAGGGACAATGTTTTGTTAGAAAGCCAGAAAGAAGGTTTAACTTATTCCTACTTAGATCCAAATACCTCTTCGACCTAGGAGTTTTAGAGTTCCGAAGCAAATTCTTAGGATTATCCATTCCCGAAAGAGTGCTCCAGAGTGCTACTCTTTAGGTTTCTAACTTCTGCAAACACTCTTTTCCATAGGTGTATTTGCCCATACTATAAAGAAAGATGCTGCGGATTTGCGTTTGTACACCTGAACACCGTTTCTGGCTAGTGTGTTAGCCAATTCATTTTCTACATTTGGTGAGTAAGCAAGAGCCCGGACTAAAATAATTTTGTTCTTCTTGCCTCTACTTCCTTGACTTTATTTTGACAGCCGCCTATTGACATGGTAGTACAGTGCTTTATGGGTCGATTACATTGAGATACTTCACAAACTACTACTGAGCGAATTTAGAAGCGAGTGAATTAGCTTCTGAATATGTGATGATTACACACAAAAGTGTCTACTCACTGAGTAGCCAACAAATTTGTATCGTTGTCAAGGATCTCAGATAAATGTCAAATACGTCTTCAAATTTGAGACTAGGAACCACCGAGTAGACGAGAACTCACATATTGTTTAGTAGCAACTGTGATTACATACGGCTTGTTTACATGCCAACAAGCCAAAACCCCAGCGATTTAGCATGCAAAGTAGCCCTGCTTTCAACTTTAGTTCGCAGCTTTTTTACAATCAGACTGTTGGCTTGTGAGAACGATTACACTGAGCGAATTTACTATCAGCTATTGAATTCGCTCAGTAGGAGCTTTTGAAGTATTTCAACGTAATCGACCCATTTACAAGGTTGTGACATAGTGATCCATTCTTATATTTGAGCTGTTATTAATGAGTCGATTACATTGGGATACTTAACAAGCTGCTTCTGAGCGAATTCAGTAGATGATTGTAAATTCGCTCAGTGTAATCGTGTTCACAAGCCAACAATCTGATTGTAAAAAAGCTGCGACTAAAGTTGAGAGCTGGGCTACTTTTTCTTCCTAGAAGCCGTGGCCAAATTTATAGCTGAAATTTGTGCAGAATGCATTGATTCACCTTGTATAGTTCATGATAAAATAAAATTGCCTCGACGTTTGAAACTTCCCATTTTTTCATATAATAACATTAACAAATAGAACAGTAACCATTTGGTAATCTTAATATTATATTTTTATCGTCAGTATGATGAAATACTGTTATTTATTTTATCATAAATTACATCCCGCCATATAAGGATGTTTGAATATTCATCGCTACTTCCAAGAGAACGAATAAATAGTAGCAAATGATGAAGACGTTAGCATAATATGATTCTGGGAAACAAGACATATTAATTTGAAGATATACTCCAGAAGAATTTGCATTCACTTTGTTACTGTTCTATCAATTTAGAAAATTTTCTGATTTCTTTATGGAGTTCAATATTGTTAAATGTACCGAATAAAAATAGCCACCTGTTGTGAGATTCTGGGAGGAGATTCTGATAAACACCTTTTTCTTACATTTTTTTTGTGACTTGGTTGAAACTGAAAATCAGTTTTTCAAACAAACTTCAACCGATGGTACAAAAAATGATAATATATGATTATATTTTGCAGTGATTATTATTACAAGTTTTCACGCTGATGCAACAAAATCCTTTTTAATTAGCAAGTATTTATGTAACAGAAAAGCTAGTCCTGTATTCTGGCTAAGCAACTAATTTACTATTACTAAAAGGATAAGGGATCACAGACGGGGTTCACAGAAATGTTGAGGTGTTTTAGGGGTGTTTTTGTTGATTTATTGTGGGTTTTGGGGGTGGATTTTTGCGCGGCCGAAGGCCGCGCCTTGAAGAGGAAGGACGGAAGTTTCTTTAGAGACGTGCGACGCCGCGAAGCGGCGTCGGGAACATTTTTAAAAAAATTCCCGAAAAGGGTCAATTTCGTCAATTTTGCGAAAAAGCGTCCCCGTAGAATTCGATAGGCTCCGAAGAAATTGCTCCTCGAACGTCGCTGTCGCTGTCGACCCGATGTCGAATAACGTCGCAAGGTCCCACTAAAGAACCGTTTCTCTAGACCGTCTGCAAGATATCGAAAAGAACGAAAGAAAATGTTGAATTTTTTGACGTTTCTAAAATTGCTTCATTTTTCGATGTCATTCTCATCGGAAAATTAATGAGAACTGTCATGTGTGTTTGAGAGGAGGAAGTCTATCAGGAAAATGCTCATTTTAGAAGAAATAGACCAGATCTAAATGAAACAAGGTATGAATATCCTTTTTCAATCGTTTTATAACCTTCATTACTAAAGGTTTTTGTTCTAGGAGCGATGAGTTTAAAAAAATGAATCAAATGAAAACGTAGTACGGGAGAACTGTCAGATGTGTTTACGTGAAGGAAGTGCCTGAGAATTTTGGTTCATTGTGAACGAAATAGGGCAGATCCAAATGAAACAAGGTATGAATATCATTTTTGAAGAGTTCTATTACGTTTATTGATGAAAATATTCGTTTTAGGAATATCGAAATTACTAGAAAGAACCAAGTTCATGTGTGGATAACCGAAGACCCATCACAGAGGAATTTGATGAAAGCAATTGATGTATTTATTGTTACAAGTGAATTTTATTATAAAGTCAGTATGTATTGGTGCTTTTTATAGATCCTTTCACGATATTCATAAGTATTTGAATAGTTTTAAAGTGATGATTGTTATTGACATGTCCTGTCAGTGGTGTTTGAAGGAACTTGAACGTTACCGATGTGAATTACAGTAAGTACATGGAATTTGCATTTATTAAACTGCTTAAAAAGGTAGATCTATTTAAAAAGGCAAATCTACTTAAAAAGGGAGATCTATTCGCAAAACTAGTTCACTTATACTAAAAGGATAAGGGATCACAGACGGGGTTCACAGAAATGTTGTGGTGTTTTAGGGGTGTTTTTGTTGATTTATTGTGGGTTTCGGGGGTGGATTTTTGCGCGGCCGAAGGCCGCGCCTTGAAGAGGAAGGACGGAAGTTTCTTTAGAGACGCGCGACGCCGCGAAGCGGCGTCGGGAACATTTTTGAAAAAATTCCCGAAAACGGTCAATTTAGTCAATTTTGCAAAAAAGCGTTTCCAGAATGCCCCTTGGAATTTCGCCGTGGGGCCTGCGGAGCTTCGTTTTCGCTACGGACGCGTTCTCGAAACACGTCCGGGGTTCCCGTTGAAAAAATCGTCTCTCTAGACCGTCTGCAAGATATCGAAAAGAACGAGAGAAAATGTTGAATTTTTTGACGTTTCTAAAATTGCTTCATTTTTCGATGTCATTCTCATAGGAAAATTAATTAGAACTGTCAGATGTGTTTACGTGAAGGAAGTGACTACAAATTTTGGTTCATTGTGAACGAAATAGGGCCGATCCAAATGAAACAAGGTATGAATATCCTTTTTCAATCGTTTTATAACGTTTATTACTAAAGGTTTTTGTTCCAGGAACGATGTAAATTACTTTAAAAATCAAATGATCGTACACCCATCCAAGTATCAACCGGGCCGAGCACAGCTTGATAAAAAAATTTTGAATAACAGTATGTACATGAAATTTGCATTTATTGATCTGTTTAAAAAGGCGAATCTACTTAAAAAGAGAGATCTATTCGCAAAACTAGTTCACTTATACTAAAAGGATAAGGGATCACAGACGAGGTTCACAGAAATGTTGAGGTGTTTTAGGGGTGTTTTGTTGATTTATTGTGGGTTTCGGGGGTGGATTTTTGCGCGGCCGAAGGCCGCGCCTTGAAGAGGAAGGACGGAAGTTTCTTTAGAGACGCGCGACGCCGCGAAGCGGCGTCGGGAACATTTTTAAAAAAATTCCCGAAAACGGTCAATTTCGTCAATTTTGCGAAAAAGCGTTTCCAGAATGCCCCTTGGAATTTCGCCGTGGGGCCTGCGGAGCTTCGTTTTCGCTACGGACGCGTTCTCGAAACACGTCCGGGGTTCCCGTTGAAAAAATCGTCTCTCTAGACCGTCTGCAAGATATCGAAAAGAACGAGAGAAAATGTTGAATTTTTTGACGTTTCTAAAATTGCTTCATTTTTCGATGTCATTCTCATAGGAAAATTAATTAGAACTGTCAGATGTGTTTACGTGAAGGAAGTGACTACAAATTTTGGTTCATTGTGAACGAAATAGGGCCGATCCAAATGAAACAAGGTATGAATATCCTTTTTCAATCGTTTTATAACGTTTATTACTAAAGGTTTTTGTTCTAGGAGCGATGAATTTAAAAAATTGAATCAAATGAAAACGTAGTACGGGAGAACTGTCAGATGTGTTTACGTGAAGGAAGTGCTCGAGAATATTGGTTCATTGTGAACGAAATAGGGCAGATCCAAATGAAACAAGGTATGAATATCATTTTTCAATCCTTTTATAACGTTTATTACTAAAGGTTTTTGTTCTAGGAACGATAAATTCAAAAAGATGAATCAAACAGTACGTGAGATCTGTCAAGGTGGTTTAGATGTCAGGAATGCTTCGTGATTGAAGGAATTTGCATTTATTGATCTGTTTAAAAAGGTAGATCTATTTAAAAAGGTGAATCTACTTAAAAAGAGAGATCTATTCGCAAACTAGTTTACTTATACTAAAAGGATAAGGGATCACAGACGGGGTTCACAGAAATGTTGGTGTGTTTTAGGGGTGTTTTTGTTGATTTATTGTGGGTTTGGGGGGTGGATTTTTGCGCGACCGAAGGTCGCGCCATGAAGAGGAAGGACGGAAGTTTCTTTAGAGACGTCCGACGCCGCGAAGCGGCGTCGGGAACATTTTAAAAAAATTCCCGAAAAGGGTCAATTTCAACAATTTTGCGAAAAAGCGTCCCCGTAGAATTCGATAGGCTCCGAAGAAATTGCTCCTCGAACGTCGCTGTCGCTGTCGACCCGATGTCGAATAACGTCGCAAGGTCCCACTAAAGAACCGTTTCTCTAGACCGTCTGCAAGATATCGAAAAGAACGAAAGAAAATGTTGAATTTTTTGACGTTTCTAAAATTGCTTCATTTTTCGATGTCATTCTCATAGGAAAATTAATTAGAACTGTCAGATGTGTTTACGTGAAGGAAGTGACTACAAATTTTGGTTCATTGTGAACGAAATAGGGCCGATCCAAATGAAACAAGGTATGAATATCCTTTTTCAATCGTTTTATAACGTTTATTACTAAAGGTTTTTGTTCTAGGAGCGATGAATTTAAAAAATTGAATCAAATGAAAACGTAGTACGGGAGAACTGTCAGATGTGTTTACGTGAAGGAAGTGCTCGAGAATATTGGTTCATTGTGAACGAAATAGGGCAGATCCAAATGAAACAAGGTATGAATATCATTTTTCAATCCTTTTATAACGTTTATTACTAAAGGTTTTTGTTCTAGGAACGATAAATTCAAAAAGATGAATCAAACAGTACGTGAGATCTGTCAAGGTGGTTTAGATGTCAGGAATGCTTCGTGATTGAAGGAATTTGCATTTATTGATCTGTTTAAAAAGGTAGATCTATTTAAAAAGGTGAATCTACTTAAAAAGAGAGATCTATTCGCAAAACTAGTTTACTTATACTAAAAGGATAAGGGATCACAGACGGGGTTCACAGAAATGTTGGTGTGTTTTAGGGGTGTTTTTGTTGATTTATTGTGGGTTTTGGGGGTGGATTTTTGCGCGACCGAAGGTCGCGCCATGAAGAGGAAGGACGGAAGTTTCTTTAGAGACGTCCGACGCCGCGAAGCGGCGTCGGGAACATTTTTAAAAAAATTCCCGAAAAGGGTCAATTTCAACAATTTGCGAAAAAGCGTCCCCGTAGAATTCGATAGGCTCCGAAGAAATTGCTCCTCGAACGTCGCTGTCGCTGTCGACCCGATGTCGAATAACGTCGCAAGGTCCCACTAAAGAACCGTTTCTCTAGACCGTCTGCAAGATATCGAAAAGAACGAAAGAAAATGTTGAATTTTTTGACGTTTCTAAAATTGCTTCATTTTTCGATGTCATTCTCATAGGAAAATTAATTAGAACTGTCAGATGTGTTTACGTGAAGGAAGTGACTACAAATTTGGTTCATTGTGAACGAAATAGGGCCGATCCAAATGAAACAAGGTATGAATATCCTTTTTCAATCGTTTTATAACGTTTATTACTAAAGGTTTTTGTTCTAGGAGCGATGAATTTAAAAAATTGAATCAAATGAAAACGTAGTACGGGAGAACTGTCAGATGTGTTTACGTGAAGGAAGTGCTCGAGAATATTGGTTCATTGTGAACGAAATAGGGCAGATCCAAATGAAACAAGGTATGAATATCATTTTTCAATCCTTTTATAACGTTTATTACTAAAGGTTTTTGTTCTAGGAACGATAAATTCAAAAAGATGAATCAAACAGTACGTGAGATCTGTCAAGGTGGTTTAGATGTCAGGAATGCTTCGTGATTGAAGGAATTTGCATTTATTGATCTGTTTAAAAAGGTAGATCTATTTAAAAAGGTGAATCTACTTAAAAAGAGAGATCTATTCGCAAAACTAGTTAACTATACTAAAAAAATAAGAATGATCATAGAAATGGTAATTTTGTAATTTTGACAATTTTAATGCCCGCGTAGCGGGCCTCTAGCGAGCGTAGCGAGCACCGTTTCGGGCGAGCGTAGCGAGCGATCGAAAGAGGAAACTTGGACGTTTCCGTAGAGGGGTCGATCGTCGGGCTGCGCCCCCGGGAAGTTGCCGAAAAAAGATCGCAAACTCGGGGAAAATCGCGATTTTCGACGGGTGGAGCTTCAGAGTGCGCGGCTGATTTCGGTGACCGTAGCGTCCCGAGCTTGGGGGCGACCGCGAACGAAGCTCGAAGGATGTGGCCACTTATTAAAGTATTGTTTGTTTCCGGAGCCCCATCGGAAAGTACCGAAAAAAGCTGATGAAAATAGCCAAAATCTGACGTTTCTCGAAATCTTCCCAGACCATCGACTTTAAATTATCCATCTGAATTGAGAACTGTCAGATCTGTTCGGGGGACGGAAGTGTTTGGAGAATTTTGCTCATTTGAGAAGGAAAAAGGCCAGATACAAATGAAAAAAGGTACGAATATCGTTTTTTAATCGTTTTATAACGTTTATCACTAAAGGTTTTCGTTCCAGGTACGATTGAATTGAAAGGATAAGCAAAAAAGATTACAACTGTCGAGCCAGTTTCAAGTCAGAAAGGCTTCAGGAAAATGCAATTTTCAAGCGGAATACGAAGAGATCCAAATAAAACAAGGTACGAATATCGTTTTTGAATAGTTTGAGAACGTTTATTGAGTAATACATCTGTTATAGGAACTCCAAAATTTGAAAAATGAATGAAATCTTTGAAGCCAGTACGTGATTTCTGTCAAGGTGATTCAGAGGTCAGGAATGCTTCGTGTTTGAAGGAATTTGAATATTATTGCGTTATTTGAATCGGAATACGCAAGGAAATGATAATAAACTGTATGTATTATAATAATTATCGATATTTCGATTTATTTTTTCGATATCCTGATATGTTTTACCTGTCTTTCGATTCCTAATAAAACCCGTTGAAGTCTGATATAAACAGTGGTGACGTCACACCATTGCATACGTGATATGTGGATCCAGTAGTACCGGGGTGAGTCAAAAATTTTCAAGTTTTGCGTAGCTTTCAATGAAATCGGTGAAATTATTGAATCGAGTAAAGTATTCATTAATTTGAATTTCATCTATTTCCTAAGAATGTCGAAAATATGTTTCTGATTTATACAGGGGTGAGTCAAAAATTTTCAATTTTTACGTTATAGCAGGAAGCTTTCAATCAAATTGAAGGGGCTTTTGAATTTCGAATGATTTGTTATAGGAGGTGGGAGTTTAAATATAGATGATATGCTTCGGATTTATACAGGGGCGAGTCAAAAAGTTGAATTTCTGCGTAGCTTTCAGTGGAATCGATGAAATTATTGAATCGAGTAAAGTATTCATTTAATTTGAATTTCATCTATTTTCCTAAGAATGTCGAAATATGTTTCTGATTTATACAGGGGTGAGTCAAAAATTTTCAATTTTTACGTTATAACAGGAAGCTTTCAATGAAATCGGTGAAGTTTTTGAAACATGTTGAGTATTCCTTTGAATTTCGTTCGTTTTTCCAGAAATGTCTCGAATATATTTTGATTTATACAGGGGTGAGCCAAAAATTATTGATATCTGCGTTATAACAGGTAGCTTCAGTGGAATCGGTGAAGTTTTCGAAACATGTTGAGTATTCCTTTGAATTTCGTTTGTTTTTCCAGAAATGTCTCGAATATTATTTTGATTTATACAGGGGTGAATCAAAAATTATTGATATCTGCGTTATTACATGTAGCTTTAATGAAATGGGTGAAGTTTTTGAAACATGTTGAGTATTAATTTGAATTTCGTCTGTTTCTGATTTATACAGGGGTGAGTCAAAAATTTTCAATTTTTACGTTATAACAGAAAGCTTTCAATTAAATTGAAAGGGCTTTTGAATTTCGAATGATTTGTTATAGGAGATGGGAGTTTAAATATAGATGATATGCTTCGGATTTATACAGGGGCGAGTCAAAAAGTTGAATTTCCGTGATATAACAGGTAGCTTTCAGTAGAATCATTCAAGTTGTTCCTTTAGGAAGTTATTGGGTTTACGGACCATAGACCTATATTATATTTGAGTTTTTTCTGACCCGGTTTTTTTCTATGGGTTCTTTAAACTGTTTTAGGCGTATCTGGGCGAAAAGGCGAATCTACCCGAAAGGTAGATCTGGGCGAAAAGGCGAATCTACCCGAAAAGGCGGATCTGGGCGCATACTAGTTCTATACATATACTAAATGAATAAGGGAGCATAGATGTGATCGGAGGAGGGGAGGGAGGGTAACGTAAAATTGACAATTTTGATGCCCGCCTCGCGGGCCCTAGCGAGCGAAGCGAGCTGTTTTTTCCGCGAGCGAAGCGAGCGGTCGAAAGAGGAAAGTTGGACGTTTCCGTAGAGGGGTCGATCGTCGGGCTGCGCCCCCGGGAAGTTGGCGAAAAAAGATCGCAAACTTGGGGAAAATCGCGATTTTCGACCTATGGAGCTTCAGAGTGCGCGACTGATTTCGATGACCGTAGCGTCCCGAGCTTTGGTGGCGATCGCGATAAAAGCTCGAAGGATGTGGCCACTTATTAAAGTATTGTTTGTTTCCGGAGCCCCATCGGAAAGTACCGAAAAAAGCATTCGAAAATGGTCAAATTTTGACGTCTGGCGAAATCGTTCCCAGACCATCGAAGTTAAATTATTTATCTAGATGACAACTGTCAGATCTGTTCCGGGGACGGAAGTGTTTGGAGAATTTTTGCTCATTTGAGAAGGAAAAAGACCAGATACAAATGAAAAAAGGTACGAATATCGTTTTTTAATCGTTTTATAACGTTTATCACTAAAGGTTTTCGTTCCAGGTACGATTGAATTGAAAGGATAAGCAAAAAAGATTACAACTGTCGAGCCAGTTTTCAAGTCAGAAAGGCTTCAGGAAAATGCAATTTTCAAGCGGAATACGAAGAGATCCAAATAAAACAAGGTACGAATATCGTTTTTGAATAGTTTGAGAACGTTTATTGAGCAATACATCTGTTATAGGAACTCCAAAATTTGAAAAATGAATGAAATCATTGAAGCCAGTACGTGATATCTGTCAAGGTGATTCAGAGGTCAGGAATGCTTCGTGTTTGAAGGAATTTGAATATTATTGCGTTATTGAATCGGAATACGCAAGGAAATGATATAAACTGTATGTATTTTGATAATTATCGATATTTCAATACATTTTTTCGATATCCTGATATGTTTTACATGTCTTTCGATTCCTAATAAAACCCGTTGAAGTCTGATATAAACAGTGGTGACGTCACACCATTGCATACGTGATATGTGGATCCAGTAGTACCGGGGTGAGTCAAAAATTTTCAAGTTTTGTGTAGCTTTCAATGAAATCGGTGAAATTATTGAATCGAGTAAAGTATACATTTGATTTGAATTTCATCTATTTTCCCAAGAATTTCGAAAATATGTTTCTGATTGATACAGGGGTGAGTCAAAAATTTTCAATTTTTACGTTATAACAGGAAGCTTTCAATCAAATCGTTGAAGTTTTTGAATTTTGTCCATTTTCCCAGGAAAGTATTGAATAATATTCTGATTTATACAGGGGTGAGTCAAAAATCTTTAATTTTTGCGTTATAACAGGTAGCTTTCAGTGGAATCGGTGAAGTTTCTGAAACATGTTGAGTATTCCTTTGAATTTCGTTTGTTTTTCCAGAAATGTCTCGAATATTTTTTTGATTTATACAGGGGTGAGTCAATAATCTTTAATTTTTGCGTTATAATAGGTAGCTTTCAGTGGAATGGGTGAAGTTTTTGAAACATATTGTCCTTTTTCCCAGGAAAGTATTGAATAATATTCTGATTTATACAGGGGTGAGTCAAAAATTTTCAATTTTTACGTTATAGCAGGAAGCTTTCAATTAAATTGAAGGGGCTTTTGAATTTCGAATGATTTGTTATAGGAGGTGGGAGTTTAAATATAGATGATATGCTTCGGATTTATACAGGGGCGAGTCAAAAAGTTGAATTTCCGCGATATAACAGGTAGCTTTCAGTAGAATCATTCAAGTTGTTCCTTTAGGAAGTTATTGGGTTTACGGACCATAGAGCTATATTATATTTGAGTTTTTTCTGACCCGGTTTTTTTCTATGGGTTCTTTAAACTGTTTTAGGCGTATCTGGGCGAAAAGGCGAATCTACCCGAAAGGTAGATCTGGGCGAAAAGGCGAATCTACCCGAAAGGCGGATCTGGGCGCATACTAGTTTACTATTACTAAAAGGATAAGGGATCACAGACGGGGTTCACAGAAATGTTGAGGTGTTTTAGGGGTGTTTTTGTTGATTTATTGTGGGTTTTGGGGGTGGATTTTTGCGCGGCCGAAGGCCGCGCCTTGAAGAGGAAGGACGGAAGTTTCTTTAGAGACGTGCGACGCCGCGAAGCGGCGTCGGGAACATTTTTAAAAAAATTCCCGAAAAGGGTCAATTTCGTCAATTTTGCGAAAAAGCGTCCCCGTAGAATTCGATAGGCTCCGAAGAAATTGCTCCTCGAACGTCGCTGTCGCTGTCGACCCGATGTCGAATAACGTCGCAAGGTCCCACTAAAGAACCGTTTCTCTAGACCGTCTGCAAGATATCGAAAAGAACGAAAGAAAATGTTGAATTTTTTGACGTTTCTAAAATTGCTTCATTTTCGATGTCATTCTCATCGGAAAATTAATGAGAACTGTCATGTGTGTTTGAGAGGAGGAAGTCTATCAGGAAAATGCTCATTTTAGAAGAAATAGACCAGATCTAAATGAAACAAGGTATGAATATCCTTTTTCAATCGTTTTATAACCTTCATTACTAAAGGTTTTTGTTCTAGGAGCGATGAGTTTAAAAAAATGAATCAAATGAAAACGTAGTACGGGAGAACTGTCAGATGTGTTTACGTGAAGGAAGTGCCTGAGAATTTGGTTCATTGTGAACGAAATAGGGCAGATCCAAATGAAACAAGGTATGAATATCATTTTTGAAGAGTTCTATTACGTTTATTGATGAAATATTCGTTTTAGGAATATCGAAATTACTAGAAAGAACCAAGTTCATGTGTGGATAACCGAAGACCCTCACAGAGGAATTTGATGAAAGCAATTGATGTATTTATTGTTACAAGTGAATTTTATTATAAAGTCAGTATGTATTGGTGCTTTTTATAGATCCTTTCACGATATTCATAAGTATTTGAATAGTTTTAAAGTGATGATTGTTATTGACATGTCCTGTCAGTGGTGTTTGAAGGAACTTGAACGTTACCGATGTGAATTACAGTAAGTACATGGAATTGCATTTATTAAACTGCTTAAAAAGGTAGATCTATTTAAAAAGGCAAATCTACTTAAAAAGGGAGATCTATTCGCAAAACTAGTTCACTTATACTAAAAGGATAAGGGATCACAGACGGGGTTCACAGAAATGTTGTGGTGTTTTAGGGGTGTTTTTGTTGATTTATTGTGGGTTTCGGGGGTGGATTTTTGCGCGGCCGAAGGCCGCGCCTTGAAGAGGAAGGACGGAAGTTCTTTAGAGACGCGCGACGCCGCGAAGCGGCGTCGGGAACATTTTTGAAAAAATTCCCGAAAACGGTCAATTTAGTCAATTTTGCAAAAAAGCGTTTCCAGAATGCCCTTGGAATTTCGCCGTGGGGCCTGCGGAGCTTCGTTTTCGCTACGGACGCGTTCTCGAAACACGTCCGGGGTTCCCGTTGAAAAAATCGTCTCTCTAGACCGTCTGCAAGATATCGAAAAGAACGAGAGAAAATGTTGAATTTTTGACGTTTCTAAAATTGCTTCATTTTCGATGTCATTCTCATAGGAAAATTAATTAGAACTGTCAGATGTGTTTACGTGAAGGAAGTGACTACAAATTTTGGTTCATTGTGAACGAAATAGGGCCGATCCAAATGAAACAAGGTATGAATATCCTTTTTCAATCGTTTTATAACGTTTATTACTAAAGGTTTTTGTTCCAGGAACGATGTAAATTACTTTAAAAATCAAATGATCGTACACCCATCCAAGTATCAACCGGGCCGAGCACAGCTTGATAAAAAAATTTTGAATAACAGTATGTACATGAAATTTGCATTTATTGATCTGTTTAAAAAGGCGAATCTACTTAAAAAGAGAGATCTATTCGCAAAACTAGTTCACTTATACTAAAAGGATAAGGGATCACAGACGGGGTTCACAGAAATGTTGTGGTGTTTAGGGGTGTTTTGTGTTTTTGATTTTTTTGTGGGTTTCGGGGGTGGATTTTTGCGCGGCCGAAGGCCGCGCCTTGAAGAGGAAGGACGGAAGTTTCTTTAGAGACGCGCGACGCCGCGAAGCGGCGTCGGGAACATTTTTGAAAAAATTCCCGAAAACGGTCAATTTAGTCAATTTTGCGAAAAAGCGTTTCCAGAATGCCCCTTGGAATTTCGCCGTGGGGCCTGCGGAGCTTCGTTTTCGCTACGGACGCGTTCTCGAAACACGTCCGGGGTTCCCGTTGAAAAAATCGTCTCTCTAGACCGTCTGCAAGATATCGAAAAGAACGAGGAGAAAAATGTTGAATTTTTTGACGTTTCTAAAATTGCTTCATTTTTCGATGTCATTCTCATAGGAAAATTAATTAGAACTGTCAGATGTGTTTACGTGAAGGAAGTGACTACAAATTTTGGTTCATTGTGAACGAAATAGGGCCGATCCAAATGAAACAGGTATGAATATCCTTTTCAATCGTTTTATAACGTTTATTACTAAAGGTTTTTGTTCCAGGAACGATGTAAATACTTTAAAATCAAATGATCGTACACCCATCCAAGTTATAACCTCGCCGAGCACAGCTTAATAAAAAAATTAGACAACTGTCATGTGTGTTTGAGAGGAGGAAGTCTATCAGGAAAATGCTCATTTTAGAAGAAAATAGACAGATCTACATGAAACAAGGTATGAATATCTTTTTCAATCGTTTTATAACGTTTATTACTAAAGGTTTTGTTCCAGGAACGATGTAAATTACTTTAAAAATCAAATGATCGTACACCCATCCAAGTTATAACCTCGCCGAGCACAGCTTAATAAAAAAATTTTGAATAACAGTATGTACATGAAATTTGCATTTATTGATCTGTTTAAAAAGGCGAATCTACTTAAAAAGAGAGATCTATTCGCAAACTAGTCTATAATACTAAAAATATAAGGACCATAGATGTGACCGGAGAAGGGGGGGAGGGGGTACCGAAAAATCGGGGAAAAGGGGTCGGGAAAAGGGAGCTGAAGGGGGCGGGGGCGATCTGGTAACGGGGGTGGTGTCGAATTGGAGGGCAAAGATCGAGCTACGCGTAGACGTCGAGATCGCGTTTTTATTCCTACGGGAAGTGCCCGAAAATTGCGCTAGAAGAAGAAACCCTTTTTCGCGATTTCATCAAAAGTGCCCTCACTATCTCGCCTTATTCGGGAGAACCGCTACGGGGAGAGGGGCGCGAGCTGTGTATAAAGAAAGCCGAAGAAGCGACACGTTGCTTAGGCATATTTCTTTCCCGAGATCCAAACGGAAATTGGCGAAAAAAGATCGAGAAAATCGGGAATTTTGAATAACCGGGTTTGACAAGGGGAAGAGCACAGAAATAATACATCGAATAATTACGAGAACTGTCAGATCTGTTCTGGAGACGGAAGTGTTTCGAGAATTTTTGCTCATTTGAGAAGGAAAAAGGCCAGATACAAATGAAAAAAGGTACGAATATCGTTTTTTAATCGTTTTATAACGTTTATCACTGAAGGTTTTCGTTCCAGGAACGATTGAATTGAAAGGATAAGCAAAAAAGATTACAACTCTCGAGCCAGTTTTCAAGTCAGAAAGGCTTCAGGAAAATGCAATTTTCAAGGGAATACGAAGAGATCCAAATAAAACAAGGTACGAATATCGTTTTTGAATAGTTTGAGAACGTTTATTGAGTAATACATCTGTTCCAGCAACTCCAAACTTTGAAAAATGAATGAAATCATTGAAGCCAGTACGTGATATCTGTCAAGGTGATTTAGAGGTCAGGAATGCTTCGTGTTTGAAGGAATTTGAATATTATTGCGTTATTTGAATCGGAATACGCAAGGAAATGATATAAACTGTATGTATTTTGATAATTATCGATATTTCAATACATTTTTTCGATATCCTGATATGTTTTACATGTCTTTCGATTCCTAATAAAACCCGTTGAAGTCTGATATAAACAGTGGTGACGTCACACCATTGCATACGTGATATGTGGATCCAGTAGTACCGGGGTGAGTCAAAAATTTTCAAGTTTTGCGTAGCTTTCAATGAAATCGGTGAAATTATTGAATCGAGTAAAGTATTCATGTAATTTGAATTTCATCTATTTTCCTAAGAATGTCGAAAATATGTTTCTGATTTATACAGGGGTGAGTCAAAAATTTTCAATGTTTACGTTATAACAGAAAGCTTTCAATTAAATTGAAGGGGCTTTTGAATTTCGAATGATTTGTTATAGGAGGTGGGAGTTTAAATATAGATGATATGCTTCGGATTTATACAGGGGCGAGTCAAAAAGTTGAATTTCTGCGTAGCTTTCAGTGGAATCGATGAAATTATTGAATCGAGTAAAGTATTCATTTAATTTGAATTTCATCTATTTTCCTAAGAATGTCGAAAATATGTTTCTGATTTATACAGGGGTGAGTCAAAAATTTTCAATTTCTACGTTATAACAGAAAGCTTTCAATTAAATTGAAGGGGCTTTTGAATTTCGAATGATTTGTTATAGGAGGTGGGAGTTTAAATATAGATGATATGATTCGGATTTATACAGGGGCGAGTCAAAAAGTTGAATTCCCGCGATATAACAGGTAGCTTTCAGTAGAATCATTCAGTTGTTTCCTTTAGGAAGTTATTGGGTTTACGGACCTAGAGCTATATTATATTTGATGTTTTTTCTGACCCGGTTTTTTTCTATGGGTTCTTTAAACTGTTTTAGGCGTATCTGGGCGAAAAGGCGAATCCACCGGAAAGGTAGATCTGGGCGAAAAGGCGAATCTACCCGAAAGGCGGATCTGGGCGCATACTAGTTTTAATCTTATTATCATATTAAACACAACAGAGAGAAACCTATTATAAAGGGTTTTCCAATAAGAGGTGTAACTTTGAATAGCCCGCTATTTCGGTAATGTCACGTTTGAAGCTGTCATTTTTTGACATTTTACTAGTAGAACTACTTGCCATTGATGAAAATGGAGCGATACAACGCTTCAAGACGCATTGTAATTTTAAAAATTCACTATGAAAATGGTGGAAATTTGGCAGAGACGCTTCGTAAAACTCTAACATTTCTGGGTCATCGTGAAGCACCTCGTCGGACCGCAATAAATAAATTGGTGGAAAAATTCGAGCTGTTGGGACAAGTTAGTAATGTAAAGAATAAAACCCTTGCACGTCGCTCAAGAACAGCCGATAATATTGCTGCTGTAGCCGAAGTGTTGAAGAACAGTGACGGTGAATGGATTGCGCTATTCAGAGATGATTAATGATTTTTATAGTACCTTTTGATCTGAACAATGTTTACTTTCAACAAGAAGGCGCTACTTGCCACACAAGTAACAAAACCATTGATCTTTTGCGGGAAAATTAGCCATCGAGATCTTGTGATTCAATACCTTGCGACTTCTTCCTTTGGGGCCACGTGAAAGAGAAGGTCTACGCCAATAGCCCAGCGTCGATTCAAGACCTCCTAGATGGAATTCGTGAGGCTATCGAGGACATAGGGCAGCCACTTGGCGATTTTGTTATGAAAAATTTCATCAAAAGGATATGGTCTTGTAAGCGTGGTCGTGGTGGTCATTTGCATGAAGTTATTTTCCACTATTAACGGCAAAGCTCCTTCTTCATAATGAAAAAAACATCCGATCATTTATATTGAAAAATGGCATTTTTCTTTGAATATCACAATAACACCTCTTAATAGAAAACATTCACAGCATCGAAAAGATGCCTTCACCAGGATTATCAAATATTATCAAGAAAACTTTTTAAATCACAGATTTTGTAAGTTTTGTTATTCAAGCTTTTGTACGACATATGGATTCACCGCATAGTAAGAGAAAACTTATATCAAAATTGGAAACTCACTCAATGATTATATCAATGTTTTCAAAATAGTTCACAGTTAAGGACATTTGAAGTATTTATTGTATATGAAGGATTTTTCCCAAATATTTCCTTAATCAAAGACTACAAAGAATACCCATAACTAATTGTCTAATTTATAAAATTTTTTCTCTTGCTGACCTTTTCCTTCATTATATCCCCTTAATGAGAAAAAACAACACCTTCCTCTTTAAAGCATGTCGTGCAAATAACATCACGAAAAGATATTTTTTTCGAGCCATCATCCTCAGTCAACTTTACGGGCTTCTAATCGTTTTTCCATGTAGCATTTTATTTCTTAGTCGATGACATTTCTCATGATGAATTCTTTCACGTCAAACGTACAGATAAAACCAGTGTGATACAGCCGAACGACCCAGCGAAGATGACCTGAAATCATCGCACGCTAGCGGACGATAGGGCGGATATCTATGCAAACGAAACGAACGCTCGCGTTGAAGCAATAGTAAAAAATTAATATCTACAGAACTGTACGAAGGATCGGTTTCAAATTGGGTGAATGTTAAGAGAAACTACTGTTAAAAATTGCATCCACACCTTTGCACTATACCTCAAGGGAACAGGGGGTGGGACGTACCAATCTGAAAAATCAGAAAATTCGATTTCTCGAAAACTGTACATAGAATCGATATGAAATTTG
>CM024248.1:2571579-2685971 GCA_013421045.1 Propylea japonica | reverse complement strand
AGACGACTGTCTCACAGCAGCACCTGAAGATAAAATACAAGACATTATAAAATAAATTCAATAACTACCATCCAAAATTGAATTTCACCTGTGAGTTAGAAAAACAAAATGAAATAAATTTTCTGGATCTAACACTTATAAGAACAAAACACAGGAATAAAAACAATATGGTATACAAAACCTACTTGGAGTGGCCGCTACTTAAATTTTGAAGCTACAGTCCCAATAACACATAAAAAAGGTGTCATATCAGGAATTGCTGACCGAGCTCTAAAACTTACAAGTCCAGAATTCAGGCAACAAACAATAACTAAGGCAAAGAATATACTACTTCAAAATGATTATCCTCTAAAAATGATAAACAAAATATTCAAAAACAAAATTTTTATGCTATATAACTCTGAAAAACAAAAAAATAATAAAAAAATTGAGGCTGAACCACCAAAATACATATCTGTGCCATATATACAGGGCCTATCAGAAACCTTGAATAAATCACTTAGGCAGTATGGAATAAATTTGGCACATAAAAATATAAATGACTTAACCTTTTTAAACTCAAATTGAAATCAAAAATTCCAAAAACTAAAATATCCAATTGCGTATACCAGATAAATTGCTTGGATTGCCCTAAGGTATATATTGGACAAACATCACAGTACATAAAGGAACGAATAAATGGCCATAAATATTGTAAAAACATCACTGCGTTAAAGAAACACGAACAAACCGAGAAGCATAAAATGGACTTCGAAAAATTTTTCCATCTTAGTAGAAAAGGAAAAAAATGGTAAAACCCGAAATATATTGGAGATGATTCACATAAAGAAGAATAAAGAGGCTATGAATGACAAAACGGATACCAAGAATTTAGCGCAAATATACTACAATCTAATAAAATAAAAGAAAATAACAACTCCAAATAAAACACTGAAAGTAACTCCATCTACAGAAACAACAATGAGTATAAACCCGAATAAGATAGATATCCAAAATTTAACAATGTGTACTCTTATCAATCCGTACAGATGTCGTAATATTTATTCGTCTTGAGTCTGAGAATTTAATTTGACGTTCATAACTATACCAATGTCATATTTGTTTGTGTATATCTGTGAAAACTTGTCTTGCGTTTTATACTTTTAACTGATGAAATGTAATATATTGACGAAAATAGTGAGTGTAAGAAAAAATTTTAATTAATTTATATGATATTCACTATTTGTATTTTACAGGAATTATTGATAGTTGTATTCTCCTTGAAAAAGGCCATAATAGGGCCGAAACATATGTCGGGATAAATATATATTTATGAAAAGTAAATAACTATTTACTGGTTAAACTAAGTGCTAGAAAACAAGAAACTTAAATCAACAATTTATAGATTAAAGAGCACAAGAAAACCAAACAACGAAAAATATATATATATATATAATTAGAAATTTCTAATGGTGGTATTCTGCTTTTCATCTGCGAGTTACGATACTGTAGCGTACGATTGATCTATAACTAGCCGACTTAAAGATTAGTAAATAATGCAATTCTGGAAAAGTTCCTGTAACTTTCTTATTAATTACAGTGTCTCTTATGAAATACTCATCGAAAAACATAACCTTCAATCGGAAGATTTAATCATGGAACTTTATGTATTATGAGAATGGTTTTGATTTGAATTTGAAAATACATTTATCTGAATGTAGTTTGCGTTTGTTTCTTTCATCTAATAAATTGAAAACAGGAAAGAAAAACATTTCTTGATTAAAAATACTGTGGAGCATTTTAAAGTTTATAGTACACTGATTTCTCAATCTGAACATGTTCACAAACTGGGCATTCGGCATTTCATCGATCTGAACATTTTCTGCGCATCCAGCATTTCAAATGGGTTCATTTGATCAAGCCACATTTTCCTTCCAATTCTCACAAAGTTCCTACTTTAAAAAAGAATGATTTTCAGGTCATGTAGCTATATTATTGAACAATGTTTTTCCTGTTATGTTTTCTTTCAATAAAAAACCAATAAACAAAGCCATATACTTTTTATTCATAATGGATTTCTCATATTTAAACGTTGGTGTTCGTCCTAAAATAAATGAACCATTCAACGTAACCTCACAATATGTTATTCTGTAATGCTTCCGATCACCCGTTGAGTACACGTAAATATTTAACGATTTCTGTAAGCTACAGATCCCTTAAAGAGGTCCGGAATTGCAATTTTCCTTATGAAAAGCTGTAGATTGGTTTACAGATGAAAGCAGAATACCACCATAAATTAAAGCATACTATGACAATGCAGAAAAATAGTAGTAGTAATGAGTCAGATCACTGTTAAATTTATACATTCATGAAGACGAAAATGACGATCCTGAAATTTTCACATAATTTTCATACGAGTCAAGCTACTAATTTTATGTAAACTACGCCACTGCACAAGGCGAAGGAATTTACTGCAAGGGTCGAGGGGATTATCCAATATTATTTGGCTTTCATTGAATTACCATATTTATCTTGCTGCAACTGAATGAAAAGGGATTTATATCTGCAATTTCCGTCCCCAGCGTACACACTACCGTTTTCATCTGTTGTGTTGGCAGTGTTTTCATTGCTGTTTTTTATGACTCTTCCTACGGATTTTTGATAAGAAGTACGTGATCCGCGATTTAAAATTTAAGGGGTATAAAGTGATGGCACAAATCGAAGAGGGAGTGGATTTTTGATTGGTTGAATGGGGTAACTGCTTTGAGATGAAAATCAGGGTATTTCTAGATAGCCATACAAATTGGGACTTGGAAGAATTTTAAAGATTCCGTTTTTATGATTTATGTTTTCGTATCGCGGAGTGAAGTTTTTGTTAAGATGCTTTCGGCTGTATCAAATTCTGCTGGTAGAAACAGACGTGGAGCATTTTCATTGTTCTATCTGCGTTCCCAAAGGTTTTATGCTGATATTTCAGTGTTTAGTCCGAAGAAAGATCAACGGAGAATGTTCTTGTTATAGCCCTTGCTATTTGCTCGTTTGGTCTAAAGCCGGCCATAGTCATCGTTATTTTTCATCCGTTTTTCTCACCGCGATTCGAACCGCCGAGTCGTATCGCCGAACTGTTTTGCCCACACACTTCGGTAAATTCTGCCAGTTATTTTGCTATCGTTCGCGATTTAGCACGTCATGAAGATGAAACATCTCTTAGCAGTGGCAGCCGCAGTTTCGGTTCTGAGTAAAAAAGAAAAAAGAAACGAGACTTATACTACGCTAATAGCAAATAACTTCCGATTCTCGACGAAATCCCCACACACAGTCGGTATGGCATGACAACCGATGGACCGTCGTTCCAAAATCAAGCATCGGCAGATATTTGGACTGACGATACGTACCGACGGTTTTTCGCCACACATCGGTTTTCGGCGCTTTGGTCGGGACGGTTCTCATCGCCGCGATACGAACGGATGAAAAATAACGATGTCTATGGCCGGCTTAACTCCACCTTAACAGCTTCCTGGCGTCCAAAGCAAAGTCCTTATTCATAAGGCTTTACTGGAGAGTTCCTCAATAAGGTGCCTAAACGAAACGCTTTTCCTAACTGAGAGGTTGTTGTTGCTTCACAACGACAACACTAATACTAACAAAACTTACCGTATAATATGCGTTTTAGAATGATGACTCACCTGGAACAAGAAAAAATATGCTAATTCAGGTTCTGATGAGATAATATTGAATTTGATATTAAACATAGATGCAATTAATTCGATAATTTATGCTTATTTCAACTCATCTCAACAAAAAAGGAGCAACAACAACAACAAAAGTGCTACAGATGAAATGGTGTTTGAAACTTCCTTCAACTGATGTTCATTAGAATCCCTAAACAAAGCTAAAAGTGACACTTGTTCAACTATTAATATAACTTCATTTATATGTATATGTTCTTCATCATAATAAGAGTGAAATTTATTGTGCTTTTACGGAAGTTTCCGTCTGCTAGATGAAGATACGCTTCAAATTCTTTGAATGTTCTTTTGTCCTATAAGTTGAGTCTAGATTATTGAACTCAGCACCTAGAATTGTATTTGTCAAAGTTGTATAACCCGGAAGTGAACAATATGTCGAGGATGTTATTGTTTGTGTTAGTAGTAGATTATGCAAACCGATATGTGTAGAATCCGTCAAAATATTAATACGTAAATTATGCATGTAATCTGAATACTAAGTATCACAACGCCATTCATGTTGAGATAATACTATGACGAATGATTAAATAGCAAACTGACGAAATGTAGTGTCAGCCAAAGTTGAAGCGAATGTAAAACGTTAATATGCATTTTCGTACTTTTCTACTGAATTCATTGGTAGTAATTTGAATGACGTAGTTTTTACTGCTTCAACTACTACTAGAAGAATGGAAATTTCATCTTGTTTTGTCATTTCATTCTTGGTAATTGAATTTATTTCAGTTTCAAAATGCAACCTTTATGCGTTTCCCATGCAACCCAAGTACTTTAAGTGCGAATTTCGCTGCACCAACGACTTGGAACCTTGACATAATCAGGGTAGATTTATTTTAAGATTTGAAGAGAAAGTTGAATTCATGAATGGAAGGAATGGAACCAATTGGCCTTCGAATAAGATGAATTGTTTTTCTAATGTACACGTGCACGGTATAGCTTCTGACCGGTCGTCTTGAATTACGAATGTTGGGGATTTCATAATCAGAATTGTTTTTTCCTTTTGTAGACCTTTCTTCAACTTTAATTTTTTCTATCAATCGCACGCTTCAGTTAATCAGAGGATAGCTGATATCCCTCACTGTAAAATAAAATATTAAAGAGAGAAGGATAAAAAACGGAGGGAATACGATGATGTTAGCGCCATCTACGTGTCAGGATTAAGTACTAAACTTCAGGAGAATGGGTGAAATGAAAGATTGTAGAGGCCATTTTGAGCAAAACAAGGACGTTTGAAAACATTGCTATGATTGCACGTGGGTAACCTCTTCGTGGCTTCATTTTAGTTGCGTTTCGTATTGTGTTTGGGTTCATCTATTTTGTGTGTGTACCTTTCAAAAATCGAAATATTTTACGGAGCATAATGCATGGTAATGAACTGCAAAAATAATAGAAAGGCTAATCTTGAACTCGAATTTTTAACATTGAAACTCGTATCATGTATCTCTTGTACTCATTGCTTTTTAATTTCAGTGCTCTCAAATGGATAGAGTTTCTGAGCGAAGGGATATTAATCTCAGCAGTTGTTTTAGAATTTGTAGTGAAAATTTTTCTACAGATCAAATAAAAACAAATGGAGAAGCACTATCCCTTTAAAATTTCCATTGTTCTTCAATGCCATCTCCGAATTGTGGTTTGCTTTTAATGGTTTAGATAATTCGTATCTGATATAAAAGACAATTATTGATTTGTATTGTATTTAATTGATACATTTTTCTGAGTAATTATTTCTAATAAAATTATAGCAATAAAATATCGCATTTCATTAAAATCAATCATTTAAAACAATGTTGAGATGAAAAATAACATCCAGATCACGTAGCAAAGCACTAGCTTTGTTTTATCGATCAGGATGTTTTTTTCTGGGCTCGACGTCTACATTCAATTTAATACGTAGGAATAATTTAATTCGAATTTGGCGCCCATTATAAGAGTTCTCTGTATTGAAAAATTGATCATTTTCAGCGCCATATATGTGTCAGAATTAATCAACTAACCGAAAAACGTAGTGGTATTTCAATATCAGAGTTGTAGGGGCGTTTCCTATCTTTCTCTCCTTAATCTTTGTGTAAAATCATGAAAAGCGCTACTTATAGGGAGCAATACATCACCCGAATTAATTCTCAAAGGAAAATAATCCCCTTCCTTATTCGAATCCTCGATCGCAAACAATAAGAGGCAACTTATATTCAATAGTCACCCCCCAAACCGTAAAAAATCCAACGTTGTCACCCCTCCAGACGCATTCTTAGCGTGCCAACTGATGCCCCATTCGCATATGTCCCCTACGTCCTGGTCCGATTCTAAATCGGTTGAATTTCGACATCAAATTTTCCTTATTGCCGAGGAGACAATCGACGTTATTGCCATTGAAGTCGGCAGACACACGCGTTGCTATATTTTCTTGGTGCGTGACGTGTTTGGGGTATAGAGATGCGCGATTTTTCTGGTGACGGTGATTGGAGTCACTGCTGGAGGGAAATCGCTGATAACCCTCCTTTAGAACAGTTCAAACTGGCTAAGATTGTACCGATTTACAAAGGAAAATCAGAGAACAGACCTGAACCCAACAGCTATAGATCAGGGTCGATAATTTTGACACAAAAAAAAAATTACAGTAGGATGAAACCCATTACAAAAGGAGGAGAATATGATCAAAATGAAAAAAAAAATAAATTACGGTCGATCCGAGTTCGGGAAGTGGGAGGGGTGAGTTTTTAAGGGTGAAAAATGGTTTTCCTTGATTTCCGGCAAAACTACAAGTCCTATGGAAAAAAGTTAATTGGCAAAGTTGTAGGTAATGAAAAGATCTACAACTTTTGCATTTGCAATTTTTTCACATAACCTTAAAATTTAGGCGAAAAGTTCAAAAAACCAAGTTTTTGGGTTTTTATTTATATCTTTTCAAAAAAAATTTTTTTTTCTACGAAATTTGGTGAAAACTTACCTCATTATATACCGAATACACTGTAATTTATTTGATTAAAAATATTTATGTTTTCGTCTTATTTTAACTTAATATCAAAAAAGCACCCTAATTTTCAATCCAAAATTCTGACGTCAAAATATCAGCTTTTTTCAAAAAGTTTGGGGGCTTTTTGTTCGTTGAAATATTCAAGACCATCATTTTCGTCTCCAATGTTATTTCCAGTCTGCATTGTTTCTTGTTCCACAATTTCATCTGAATCATTTACTTCCTCATAGATTTCTTCTTCTATATTGGAGCAATTT
The DNA here is from genome assembly GCA_013421045.1 of Propylea japonica. Taxonomy (NCBI): domain Eukaryota; kingdom Metazoa; phylum Arthropoda; class Insecta; order Coleoptera; family Coccinellidae; genus Propylea; species Propylea japonica. Next base: position 2,679,018 of record CM024248.1, on the reverse strand, counting down.
TCAGAACCATGACAATTAGATTTCGACGATCAACTAGAGTTGGGAAGGTTTTTCGAATCTGACGATGAAGAAATGCCTTCGAAGAGACAAAAACTAATAAATAACTGATTAGAATTTCAGATGAGGTATTTGTGAATAACAAGATTAACGTTTTTGAAAAAAAAATAAAATGCCTAATCCGAATTGAGTATCTGAATTCAATAGTACGTTTTACCTGTATATTTATATTGTATAAGATTTTCTATGACATGAATGTAATTCGAATTAAATAGATAAACTCTTTATTCTAAAAAAAAATGCAGCAATCACATTTTTTTGATGAAATTGTACATAGTGATTAAAAAAAATGTTCGAATTTGAGTTTTTTCAATTTTTTGCATTTTCTGAGAACACTCCTTATAGTAATGTATATTTTTTTCACATCATCAGAGAGTAGATATTTCAACGAACAAAAAGCCCCCAAACCTTTTGAAAAAAGCTGATATTTTGACGTCAGAATTTTCGATTGAAAATTTGGGTGCTTTTTTGATATTAAGTTAAAATAAGACGAAAACATGAATATTTCAATTTAAATAAATTACAGTGTATTCGGGATATAGTAAGGTAAGTTTTGACCCAATTTCGTAGAAAAAAAATTTTCTAGGTTATGTGAAAAAATTGCAAACACGAAAGTTGTAGATCTTTTCAATGCCTACAACTTTGCCATTTAACTTTTTTCCATAGGACTTGTATTTTTGCCGGAAATCAAGGAAAACCATTTTTCACCCTTAAAAACTCACCCTCCCACTTCCCGAACTCGGATCGACCGTTATTTATTTTTCCTTTCATTTTGATCATATTCCCCTCCTTTTCTAATGGGTTTTATCCTACTGTAATTTTTTTTCATTTTTTTACCATTTTTGTAGGTTTCGGCCCTGGTCCACTACAGACCCATAGCCATATTGCCTGTCTTTTCAAAAATCATGGAAATGGTCATAAAAGACAGATTTATGAAATTTCTTTTAAACACAACAGAATATGCAAAGAACAAGATGGCTACCCGAAAAAAAGTCCCTCACGACTGCATTAACAGAGCTACTGAAGGTTGTAACCGAGGCAGCAAGCGTGAACTCCTAACATGTGACCTGTCGAAGGCGTTCGACAGCATGCCTTCGAAAGCATTAACCATAAAATACTCTTGGAGAAGCTTTCTCGCTATTGTATAAGAAGGGTAGCAAAAAAGTTGATGCAAAGCTTTCTGGGTAATATATGCCAGAAGGTATATACTGATGGTGATGAGTCTAAATTGAAATAAACCAAATGTGGATTCCCTCAAGGCTCCATACTGGGACCCATACTTTTCTTTTTTTGTACATAAACTATTTTCCAAATACAGTTGAATCGACGAACACTAATACTCTTTGCGGATGACACGAATTTTCTCAACACTGAGCAAAGTCACCTTGAGTTTAAGGAGAAGTCTTGCTCAGTCCTGGAAGAGGCAGCTACTTGGTTCAATAAACTAAAAATGAACGTGAGCAAAATTCAAAGATTGAATCACGAAACTTAACTCTCAAAGGATGCAGCCAAACCTTAAATTTCACAATCACCTAGAAATATTGACAGGAAAAACAGAAACAATGCCTACGAATATTGTGCGGAGTAAGCAGAGAAGACAGCTGCAGAAACCTCTTCAAAAAGGAGCGGAACCTATCACTTGTGAGTCAGTATATTATTGCATGTGCTCTATATGTGAAAAATGAAGAAAACGATCTCACTAAACATAACAAAATTCATTCATATAGTACCAGAGGAGCTGACAAGTACACTATACCACACCACAGAGTCTCAGCAGCTCAAATCGGACCAAACGATCAGGCAATAAAAATATATGATAGATAACCACTGAGACTGGAGGAAATGAAAAGAAAACCCCTTCAAAAAAACTACTAATGAAACTAATAATTCTCTAATACATTCAAGACAAAGTCCGTTCACGAAAGTTCGAGCGCATAGTAGGCGTTTGTTTATTTATCTGAAGTTGACAGTATATGCTGTCATAACGTGAAATAAAGTCAATGTTGCCGAATGTTCCCGGCCTCTTCCGACGAGCATGCGAGTTATCACAGAACTCTATGCAATATTGACAACATTGCGTATGAATCTGACAAGAAAATAAACAAGATAAACTAAAATTTTAATAGACACAGTGGAATATGCCAAATTGCCATGGCCAACCGACAGCTCAACTTTCGTAAAGGGACTATAGGTACCATTAGTTTCCACTGTTCAAACAATGATATTTTTATTCAATTCAAGTAGTAAATCTGTGATATAAAATTTCAATTTTTTGTCGTCAGGTGTTCAGAATTGTCTGAAGTGCGTTATCAGTTTGTCAATTTTCAGATGTAAATTGACATTGTTAGACATCCGCGATTTATACATCTTTCTTGTGATACTGACGACATTGCGTATCAATCTGAAAAAAAATGAACAACATAACCTAAAACTTCAATATACACAGTGGAATATGCCAAATTGACATGGCCAACCGACTTGTCGAAGTCTCTGCAAGAAAGTGTAAGAAAACCGCTTATAAAGTGGCACAGTTACTACTCAAAAATCACGTTAACTGAATCACAGTCCCCCGATATTCAAAAATCACCGGTTTCCTCAACTCTACTCCGGGGGTCCAGCGCCTCCGGGACCCTCCGCCGTTCATCCTAGATATTAGCTTGTCGGCTGACAGCCCCCTTTGATAAGCGTCCGACTGCGTAGGTGTAACGGGATAGACGGGATAGTGATAAGATTGGATCCTGTTCGTGTTCCTGCTCGACGATAAGATTGGATCCTGTCGGTCGCTTCGGGGTGACTGCGGATGGTGTTATGGCACTTATCGCAGTTGATACCTTGTTTAGGTGGCGTGATGCCTGATTGTCCGGAGTTAAGCTACTGTAGCAGGTTGCGGTATTTGTCACTTGGATGATTTTGTTGCGGTTGAAGTGTTTGTTTTGGGCGTTTCAGGGGGATGAAGAGTGTGAGGTAGAACAAGATGTTCAGGTATCTGATGTTAGATTGGCATATAGTATTGATCATCTTTATTGCCACGTTTCTGTCGGTGAAGTGGAAGTTCTGGTAAATATCGAATTTCAGTGACCAGCAGATATCGACCAGATTTTGATACCATTGTATTTAGTAAGTCTTCATGAACAACATTAATGAAACCAACAGGTGGCAGTCTGTCTTAGTTTAGAAAATATGGACCCCCAAAGTTCCAGAAATGTTGCATCTTCACTTCGCTTTTTTCACTACAAAACCAAAAATTTAATGCCCCAATTCAATCTTTAAATCACCTTCGAACATTCAAATAACTATTCGGTTAGTTTCATTTCAGGTATATTCAATAATTAATAAAGAAATATCGAAATTCTATGTAGAAGCACCACATATTATCCAAAAATTCTAAGGAAAGCCCGCCGTTCTTTTTGGTAAGTCAGGCACCACTGCTTCGTCCTTCGGCGTGTGAGATATCAGATGATGGCGGGAAGTACGGGAAGGCATCGTATTATATTCGCGCGAATGAATCTGCGGCAGTGCCAAATCTACCATTAAAAACGGCGGGCTATCCTTAGAATTTGTGGATATGTGGTGCCTCTAGAATTTCGATGTTTCTGCATTAATTATTGATTAATTATTGAATATACCTGAAATGAAACTAATCGCATTGAATTTGTGCTTTCATTGTGAAAAAAGCGACGTGAAGATGGAACACTTTCGGAAAAAAAATCTGGTCTATATCTGCTGGTCGCCGAAATTCAAATATTTACCGAACTTTTGTGGTGTGTTTTTCAAGAGAACCAGTGCGCTTTAGGTACTTGAAAGTATGCGGATCTCAAAATAACCTCTCAACTAGCTGGCCTGGCTAATGTTGTTTTGCCATTAATCTACATTAGTTGTACAATATACTCTTCTACTTTTCTGATTTGATGCTCGGCGTCTGTCGATTACGAATCTGTGCCCTTCTTTCTGTTCAAGTCTTCTCCGTTGATTCTTGTTCCTGTTGGATTTGTTCGCCTGATGTTTGTGCTCTCGTATTTCGCAAGTCTTTAGAATGGTTTGTTCTACTACTCAAATTTGCCCCTTTGTGTCTTGCTGGCATTCTGATTATACTAATAAATTTATACTAAACTCATCTACGATTACTTCTATACTTAAGATTGTCTATGGTTTATTCAGGAGAATTCTGAATTAAACAAAAGTTTTTCAAAACGTAAAAATGATTCGAGTGATATTCATCGTAGCGTACTCTATTATGGCCAACGTTATGATTTCTATAATCAGAAATAATTTTTTTCAATTCTCGAACTTTTCCTAGACCTCCACGAACATTTCTTGACGAAGAAAAGATAAATCCGTACAGCCGTTCCCGAGTTTTAGCGAGACTAACGAACTGCAATATCTTATTTTTCGATTATTTTCGAAAACTTGGCTAACACGTTTAGAAAAGACTATGGTGCATGGTCTACAGGGCTTTCCCATATAATAAGGGAATGAATTTATGCATGACTGTCAAACATGAAGACCAATCCAAATCTCATACTCATATAGAAAACACTCCTTACGTTATGTCGTAACCAGCAAAATGAGGAAACACTAATCCTGCAAGCATTTCCTGTTCAACGCCACTCCTCCATCTAACACTATTTCCACGTTGTCTTCAACACTCCAATGAATAATTTCCAGGCGATACAAATCCATCGCTTAGAGCAGTCGCGTGTTTAGATTCTATTCCAGATCCGGAACAGTCGCCAGGAAACTGTAAGTCGCCCATAATCCCTGGTACTAATCACTAAACACAACTAGCTGCTTTCGGATTCGAACAAACATTAGTCGTAGTTTCAACGGATCTAGACATGCGAGGGACGATTTTCCACGGTGTATGACAAGCGATGTGGAATTTCCAGAGATAAAAATTTAAGAAAAGCCCGGAGTAGGAGTTTTTGAGCGCTCGTTCTTCGGTGGGGCAATAGGACTATTAACTCAGAATTTTATATGGGATTTGAGATTAATACCAAATATATAAATGCAGAATCTCAGCACAATCGGAATAATATTCTGGAAATTATGCAAAAAAATGAAATATTTAAAAAAAAATAATTGAAAAAATTAATTTCTATGGTTCTGATGATGCGATCCACTTGAAATTTTGCATGAACATTCAATTCAGTATATCAGTCTTGCCTCACAAAATAAATTTAAAAACAATCGGTTATCCTGTTATGGAAATATAGATATTCTTCTCTAATATATATTCTAATTGAATTTTCTATGGTGTCGTTGACACTATGGCAGAAAATTCTGTATAAAAATTTAGTATAAAGACTTCATTCACAAAAAAATTTCACTTGAATCGGATATCCTGTCATGGAAATTTTGCATAAAGATTCAGTATATCAATCTTATTTATAAAATAAATTTCATTTGAATTGGAAGTTTTTCATGGAAATACGAAGTTTCTTCTTTTTGAAATTCCAATTGAAGTTTCTATGGTTCTGTTCACACTATGGCCACAGTTTTTTGCATGAGACTTATTCTGAGCATCTTGCATCTGGCCGAAACATTTCATTTCGATGGGTTTTGTTTTGTCTGAGATATTAAGGAGCAAAAATTTTGAATGACCATATTTTATGGAACACTATCGTTTGAGACCATTTTCGGCTCGAAATTCGAAAATTACAGACATTTGGGGAAAACGATATAGCATTCGTTTAAATAGAACGAGCGCTCATAAATACTGACTTTACTGTTCAAATCGATTCGACAGGAGCTGTCACAAACCTATCACTATTATTCCTATATTTCAGTTGATGTTTTTGGCGGAATGCTATCAACTATGGAAGACATTTACCTTATAATAGGGGTCTTCAAAGTTTCTTGCTTATCTGAGGTTCAGAAAAATCATCATTTCGATTACCAGGTTTGATATACATTTATGACTCGAGAGTAGCTCTTTTCGTTTATCGAAGGAATTTCAAAAAGTTTGAATGTGACTGTTATTTGCGGGACAGAAGTGATATTCATGTTGTTTATTATTCCCAGGTAATCTTTCTGTTTCCTCTTTTTTTGTTTTCAGATACAATTTCAATATGATAAATCAAATGTTTATTTCATCTGATTTTATATCTATGAATCGTAACAAAAAAAACTAAACAACACAAACATATTCGTAGGTTTCCTTAGAATATTTCGATATTCGAAAAATGTAGCCCTGAGCATGTGCTTTTGAGCTCTTGTTCATTGGTGGAGGAATGAGGCTTTTACTCGGGCTTTTATCTCCAAATTTTGTATAAGACTTGCGATTTATAGTGAGTATATAAATGCCAAATCAGAGCTCGATCGGAATAGCATTCTGGAAATCATTCAAAAAAAGAAATAAGTAAAGAATCCAAAATTGAAAATATCAAAAGTCTATTGTTTTAATTATGCAATCCTCTTGAAATTTTGCATTTACATTCAGTATATCGATATGAAATGAATTTCACTAGAATCGGATATATTTTCATGGAACTATAAAGATTTTTCTTTTCGATATTTTTATTGAGTTTTCTATGGTTCTGTTAACACTAGGGCCAAACATAGGCTTACTATGAGCATTTTGCATAGTCCCGCAAAATTTCATTTCGATTCATTTTGCTTTGTGTGAGATTCTGAGAAACAAAAAATTTTTAATGACCTATTTTATGAAACAACCTGTACGATTTGGCTGGTGAACAAACTTAACCGAGACATTTAGGAACCGAACTCTCAAGTATTTAGGGCAATCCCTTCGAAAGCTATCGTGCTAACGGCCGGATGGCCCTATGGACAAAATTGAATCGAAAAAAATCCCTAAATCATCGTATTTATGACGAAATCCACGAAATAGAAAAATATAAAACCACCATCAAGAACAGAATCCTTCAAATAAAATATTCTGAGAATTAACATCCACTGGAACTGGGTCATTATCCTCTGTTTTCTTCTTCACCATTAGGCTTTTTCTCGGTTCCAAACTTCCCATCGGCTAATTGTCATGACCCTAATGCCAGAATTTAAGAGGCAATATTTCCTTTGCTGTTTCATCGAGAAGTTCCGAGTTTTTCTTGTTTCGTTGTGGTAATCCTTCTTCCGACCTGGGGTTAAGCGATAAAAGCCACGAAGGAAAAGAGACTTATTCTGTAACATTATTGTTATATTGCTTATGCGGATATAAATGTGCTTTTCCCGGAAGTATGATTTGAAAATGGTATTTATCGAGTTTTTCTATCCGAAATAGAAATTTGATAATTTATTTTTGGGATAGTTTTATAGGATAGGATAGGATTCATGGTTAAACATTTTTCATTTAGACTCAGATATGCACTTTCATACAGAACTTATGTAGCAAGATAGCCAACAGATTGATTCAAATGTTTTGCGAACCCATTTAATAGTATATTATGCAACGAGCGTATAATGATAGCTACTAATCGCGAAGTGAAGTTTAGGTCACGAGCTGACAGTTGCCCAAATCACCGAGTGACTATCAGCCATTATACGCGAGTAGCATACCATACTTTATCCACGACTACTGAATGTATTTCTAGAAGATTTTAACATTTGGCGACCGCGACAAGACCCTTCTATGACAAGCTTTGACACATGAGAAATTTTTGGAGAACTGGTCATTGTATATTTTGTAATAAAAAAAGCTTCAATTGATATAATGAAAGTAGATTCGGCCCTTGATTAACAAGGTATACCCATATTCGTTAGTTACTTAAGAATAATGAAGAAATACCAATTTAAAGAATATCATATCAAAGCTACATAAATCTATGAAACATCTGACAGCAGTGAATAAAAATCTCTTTATTCCCTTGTGATTACACAGAGACGTTACAATAGTCGTGGATAATCCTATCCTATAGCATGATCCTTATTTTATGAAGAGAATAGTAAATGTTTTGAAGATTGACATGTAACAAAACCAATCTATTATTTTCTCTTGCACCCAGATCATTTATATTCCGTATTTCTTGAGCCCTAATTTTCTAATTTTCGTAGGTATCATTAAAAACTTCAGTTTTCGTATGCATTTCATACTGAATGCTTCCATGTTGAAAAGATAATTCGTAAATATAAGTTGAAAAATTCTTTTTATGCAAACTTCAACACTTATCCCTTTGTTCTCAATTCATACCTGATCTCCTATTACTGCAATTTTGAATAGGAGCATGGTACTTTCATTATGTGGTCCTAATCAGTTCCTTTGTTCAAATCATTAAAATATTTCAGGAAGATATAATTGGGCCCTGAGTGACAGAATTTGAAACCAGAGCAGAAGTTATAACTTTAACTATTCCACGTTCGTCATTGTGTAAAATATACAGGGTCTTCCTTTTAAATTGGCATATAACACGTTTTTGGAGAACCAGCTAATATTTCGTTCTGAAATTAAGAGGTGGATCCTTGAGGATGAAGAAACTTTTCGCCTAAAATATTTTCAATTCGACAGTGTTGCCACATCCATCTCAAACGCGTATCAACTTTCTTATTTCAAATAGAACTATCGATATTTTTATTTATGTATCGATTCAATACCAAATTCGCAGTATACCCTACTAAAAAAAATTTCTCTGTCATGCACTGTTGCCGAGTTATGCACACATTCTTGAAATTGTTGAAATACTGAAGAATTTCAGTAAAATTTGCAAACTGCAAGTAAGCTTCGGCCGATGGATACATGGTAATCATCCCGCTACTTCGTTGAAGGTTCATGCTATGGAAGAAGGTTGTTCATATGGATCTAGAGATGGCGTCTTCGGTATATTTTTACCTGAAAGAAGGTGCCATTTCGCTTTAAGTTCCAAGAAATACCTTGTATCATTCAGAGATATTCTGTGCTGATGAGTCTTAATAGGGACAAGATGGCCATACATGGGTGCTCTGTTTGATACCACTTCCCTGCATTTTGTCTTGAACGAGGACGAGATTAGCTCCGAACTACGAGTTTAATATTGGTTGATTTTAATCGATTGATATTATTTTCAGCTTTCATTATTTTTGTATTCACGGCGATGTTACGCGTTAAACCTCTACTCATTATTAATGATAATTATAATTCGGAACTTAAGTTTCTTTGATTCCCTGGTATTTTTTCAGCCTCAACAAATAAATGATAAAAACGACAACATGTATATACTGTGCATCCCTTCAAGTCTCCATCGAATCACTAACCCACCTCACTCCATCTCAACCCGACAATTCCCCACACCATTCAGTCTTCAAAACGTCGTTTTATTCTCTCATAATTTCCAGACTGTTTCCAGTCGACTCAAATCCCCACAACCGAATTGCTTAATAAAATCTTTATGTCACCCCCTGCGAAATAAGACACCGCCATATTTATCCAGCTTCTCTTCTTTCCCTACCCCCCCTCCTCGTTTCATGTAAATCCGTCTGGGTTAGTTACTATGGTCCGGTCCCCAGCCGCCTTGCCCTTTTTTTAATTAGACTTTGGAAAAGTTCGAAATTGCGCATATGACGGACAGAACGCGTCTGTTAATTCGATCAAATAGGCATATCCCTGCGTGTAGAGGGCGCAGTCGTGTGGTCAAACGTGTGAATGCTGGAACGTTTGAGGCATGCTAATCGACTGTTGGAGTTGTGTATATGGCCTAATGGGTTGGGGTTGTATGGTTAATGACGAGGTTGTCGGTTTAGGTTCGACTCTAATACGAATGTATCAGAAAATTATATTTTTCGCATGCTAAACTTGCACTAAAAGGATTATTTTGCACACGTCTTCTCAGGAACTGCACATAAACATGCATTTCTGTTGACAGAATAAAAGAGACAATGAGAAGTGCCATTGTTGATAGAGCGCTATCTGGAAAACTGTCACAGAGATGTTAGCAAAGGGGCCTACTCACTAGGAAGGAAGAATGCACAGTTAAGTATCTGCACGTTAGCTGTAAAGTAAACCTGTACATTCATATTTCCCATACCTACACAGACACTTTTGTTTGTTGAGTGAGGATAGTGAGGATAGTGAGGATGTGCTACAAGCGTGAGATGACGTCGAAAAAAGATCTGATGTTAATAGCAGTGGCGTGTGTTGTTATTAAGGAAAAAATGTCCAATGTATAAATAGCGATCCCGACACTGTATTGCTAAAAATATAAAACGTGCACAGACTTGTTGCCTATACACGGTCGTTCTTGGTCATTCTTCCACGTACGATGAGCAATGCACACGCTAAAAATCAAAACTATCTTGACTCCGAAGGAGATAATTGCGCATTCCAAATTTCGAACAGCGGAACGCCATACCCACTGTTTTCACTGTACCCCGTACCACGCGCATTGAAGCCTTCTTAGTGACTGGGCTCTTTAAGATCTGACTGGCGATAAATTCAGCAAAAAGCCAACTTCCTTGCTTTCTATCAACCCGAATGATTTCCGAATTCACTTAACTTTCGAGTTTATTGAATATGACAATCTGGGGACTATTTCTCGAAGAGATTTGAGTCAATCGACAATCAATTTTACATTTTCACACTATTTTTGTAGCGTTACTTGGAAAATTAGGTCGATAAGAGAATTGGAAGATGGAATTCATGTAGTTATCGTGGGCTGACCACAGGAATGTTATAATAATGGTCGATAGCCGTACTGAGGTTTCAAGCAGATACAGCCTGATTTTTGTCGAACAAAAAAATTAATAGCTTCCTAATATACTTATTTCATTGACCGTTTATCGACATCACTTATTACTGGTTTCTTCTCACGCAACATATGTGGAAGAATATGGTAATACTACCTATGTTATAATTATCAAAAGGTTATTTTGTGAAGGTAACAACAAACTATTTCAAATTCTATGATAATTTGAACAAAATGAAGAGAAAATAACGGCATATCTATCAAAAATCAGGTTCAGGTATTCTTTCGAAACTCGAATATACTACTACATTAAAATTTATTGCATGTTACGATAGAAAGAAGAATTTTATTGGTGAATGCATTGAGAACATACCATAACAGATGATTTCTTTCGTAAGGAACACAGAAATCGATATGTTTACAAAGAAAATTTCTGAGAGAATCAAATTTCATAAATTTTTTCAAAGGATCTTCAATTCTAGAATCTGAAATTCAGTACTTTCCATATAAGGAAATGTGTTTGTGTCTCTTTCAATATAATTTTTGATGGAATTGACAACTAAATGTTAATTAGTTATCAGTGGAAATATATTCACTCTCAAATTATATCCCAACCATAGAAAATAAAAATGAATGGCCGTTTGTGCAATCCTATTTTTATATGGGTACGCTATTTTCAGCTTTCTAATAATACTGATGAGTATAACGATATTAACTTTGCCGGATGACCACTTAAGAGGATGAATTATCGTGTTTCCTGTTCGTAGACTTAATAATTTGGTCAATAGGATGACCGAATACCAGATGGGGACGGTAGGCCGACACAAAATTTGCGGGTAGAAACTCGCTAAGCTGGGTTGGGTCTCTGGACAATTCGGACCATATTTATTTTAGGATCAATGAATAGCTAAACATGTCATAAAACTAAATCTATAAAGGACCCCGCACATTTTGTATGAGAATTGGCTCCCGGTGGATTTGGCTGAAATTTGATATGATGTTCTACTAATCCTTCTGATCAGTCACGAATCTGAAAAAATGCATACTTCTAGGATTTTTAGCGATTTTTGTATCCATTATGGCTTACGTATTACCGTTCACACAGAAATGTTTGAGAATATTTCGTGATTATTGAAAGCAGATTCTGTCAATTCGAAATATTTTCAAACATTTCTGTGTGAACGGTAATACGTAAGCCATAATGGATACAAAAAATCGCTAAAAACTCCTAGAAGTATGCATTTTTCAGCTTAGTGACTGTTTAGACATTTGATCTGAAGGATTAGTAGAACATCATATCAAATTTTCAGCCAAATCCACCGGGAGCCAATTCCCATACAAAATGTGCGGGGTCCTTTGTGAGAACTTGTCCTGTTATTCACTATTCGACTACTTTGTTCGAGGCATGAATATTGTGTTAAGTTAATTTAGAGAACGATAGACGATTTCATCCTCGTCATTATATTGTATATGTATATGTTATCCATTATCTAATCTGATGAGATCAAATGACATCTCTTAGAAGGTAGTTCATCTCTTTGTGGCTTAGAAGAAATACTAACAATAAATTCCCTATGAGAAAAGAGGGGATAAAAAGAAAAAGCTTTCTTCCTCGTAAAACCTTCAATGTAAATACAATTTTTGTAGGAACCCAACAAGTCTCACTAAAAATGATAGTTATAGTTATGGTTTAAAAAGGGGTTACAGTTCACTGCTACCTTAATGTCTATAGTGCTCCCTTGCAGAGCTGTTCTGAGTACACCATTTACAGCTAGTTCCTCACCTTTACAAGATTCTCTCCCAAGGCATTCTCTCTATAGGCTCGCGAGGGCAGAGCATTCAGTGACAAGATGAATGGGTGATTCCTCCTCCTTCCCACAGAACCTAAACTCGTCAGTATCCGACATCATCCTCGACAGGTGCTTTCTGGAGCGACAGTATCCTGTAAGAAAGCCAGTGAGGAGGTGTAATTGTTCCTTACTAGGATCCAAATATTTTTTGGATCTCTGTTTCAAAGTTCCGAAGGAACTCAGTGGAATGATCCATCCCTAGGAGATTCCACCAGAGTTTTTCCCTCTCGGCTTTCTCCTTCTCCAGAAACTCCTTCTTATAGGTATACATTCTTCTATACCACTCTGAGATCATCTTTGAATCGATGACGTAGGAGTTCAGTGCATAGCAGCTTAAATCCTCTGCACCTGCCATCTATTTTTATTGAAATTATTAAACTAACAAATAGATTTTCTGTAATTCCTTTCACAATTTAACACATTGATTCCCAAAGTGGTCCAGGTGGACCCCCAGGGGTCCGCGGGAGCCCGACAGGGGTCTACGCTTGCGTGGAAAAAAAATGGGGGTCCACAACTCGTTAACGGGGGTCTATAAAAATGTATTAGGTGACCCGACTCGACTACTCCTATGAATATAGGGAGACAATAATATAGGCAGACAATATTATAAGAAGCTTGACTTCCCCTATGAATATAGAAAGCATGAAGCAAAATATTGGCCGACGCCGACGTGAATTTTTCCAGTTTCCAAATTAGATATTCAGACGTATGTTCAACATTTGATTGCCCCGTATGATGATTTTAAAGTCAGATTTGAAGACATTATGTCGATGGATATATCACCATGGATAATAAATCCATATGATGAAACTGAAGTGGACAATGTGGTACTGCAAGAAGAGCTACTCGAGCTTATCACTAATGAGAAGCTCAAAGTAGCATTCAAAAGAGGTTATCAATCATTTTGGCTGCAAGCATAAATACCTGAAAAATATCCAGGACTGTGGGGAATTGTGCAAAAATTTCTCATAGCGTTTCCTTCGTCATATCTTGTCGAACGCAGTTTTAGTGCCGTAACAAACTTGTTGACAAAAAAGACTGTTATAACACCATAATTAAAAGTGTAGTGATTTTTTGTGTTTGAATAAATAGCTACAAAACAAGAAAATATCTATTTTTACCACTCCGAAGTGGAGCTTATTGGTTCTTGTACTGTGAGTCAACTTAGAATACAAAAAGTAAAGTAGGAATCCAACTGTTGGATGAAGACACTTTTTAGACTTGCCTTGAATCATAGGTTAAATGACAATACTCACAGCATAATCAAAGCAATATAAATTCTCACCTTTTTTTCGGAAACTTTTAACTCATAGTTGATTGAAAAATAGCCACAACACAGATTTACATAGACATATACTTTTTTCGGGTTTTGGAAGTAAGTTAGTAAATGTAATAGCTGCAGGGGGTCCACCAGATCCAGCAAAATGTCTAAAGTGGTCTATGAGAAAAAAAAGTATGGGAACCTCTGATTTAACAAATGAGGTTCTTTGAGACATCTGCCAACCATCTAGCATAATTCCAGCAAAAACTCCACTCCTAACCATCAGTAGACTACCTATTCCCAACTCCGTGCATGCACCCAGTTATCCGATCCCCACTGCCAACTGCACGACGAAAAAATAGTTACAATCAGTAGCTGCGGAATCCAGCGCTGCAATGCGGGGCAAGTCCAATTAAAAAGCAGCTTATCGCAATCCCATAGGAGCATCTCCGCTAGTTCTGCACGGATAATACGATTTATACAACACACCATTCGGTTTTCTGTCAGTCCGATTCCCACGCGGATCTCCCGCTCTCCCGTTGACGTTTCGGAAGGTCAATGTACAAGAATAGTGCGGATCGATTTCATTTCATCATAGCCTTTTTGAAATGCTAAAAATATTCCGGTGCAGTTTTCGACAGTTTATGTAGTGCATAAAAAATTATTTCATTGTAATTCTATTAGATTGATAAAAAACCAAAACTCCAATAAACTTGTACGATAGTTTTAACGATAACGCAAGGAAACATTCACCATTTTGCTGAATATTTGTGAAAATATCGTGGGATTACGACCAGTTAGAAAACTAGGTGCTACCGGCGCATTCGCCATTTAGTAACAACGTGTACTCCGGCAAATATTTGAATTTGGGTGACCAGCAGATATTGACCAGATTTTAGTGTCATTGTATTGATTGACTCTTGCTGAACAATATTAGTGAAACCAACAGGTGGCGGTCTGACTTAGTTTAAAAAATATGGGCCCCCAAAGTTCCAAAAATGCTCCATCTTCACGTCACTTTTTTCACTATAAAAACACGAATTGTCTGCTCCAATTAACTCTATGAGTCACCTTCGTACATTCAAATAACTATTAGATTAGATTTTATTTCAGATTAATTCAATAATCAATGCAGAAACATCGAAATTCTAGAAGTACCATATTTCCACAAATTCTAAGGAAAGCCCACCGTTCTTTATGGTGCGTTTGGCATCACTGCTCTGTCTTTCAGCGAGTGACATATCAGATGATGGCGGAAATGACGAGACAGCATCGTATCATATGCACCCGAAAAAATTTGCGGCAGTGCCAAATCTACCACTGAAAACGGCAGGCTTTCTTTAGAATTTGTGGATAAGTGGTGCCTCTAAAATTTCGATGTTTCTGCTTTAATTATGCGGCGTTTCCCACAAGCGTTATTCACGACAGTGAACCACGCTTTCGTGAAATACACTTCTGTGTGAACGCATTCCTCACGAAAGCAAGTTTAAAAACTATGCGTTCACACAGAAGTGTATTTCACGAAAGCGTGTTCACTGTCGTGAATAACGCCTCGTGGGAACGCCGCATTATTGATACAACTGAAATCCAACTGATCGAATAGTTATTCAAATGTTCTAAGGTGACTTGTGGACTAAATTGGAGCAATGAGTTCGTGTTTTTCTAGTTAAAAGAGTGATGTGAAATAAAACATTTTTGGTACTTTGGGGCTCCATATTTTCTAAACTAAGACAGACCGCACCCGTTGGTTTCAGTAATGTTGTTCAAGGAGAATCGATTGTCGACCGACCGTGGTCTAGTTGGTTGAGAGCTGACTTTTCGCACGGCGGTACCGGGTTCGAATCCTGGGTAAGACATGGACGTTGTGTAAAGTCTAGGTGGTGGTGTGTCGTCCGTAAAGGGTGTGTCCCTTACAGCGCAATAAATCAAAAATACAGATATTGGGTACATAGCATAATTGCTGAGCCCATTAATCAATGAATACAATGACATCAGAATCTGATCGATATCTGCTGGTCACCGAAATTCAATATTTATTTTTTATGTACAACTGTTCGCCAAGCAAAAATTTCAACCCTGACTTGCACATATTCATAAGTTTATTCTAATCTCTTTCTTATATCAATGCAACACTGGAGGTATTACAGACGATAAAAGTGATTGTTCCTCAAAATTGGCTTTACATAAATAAAAAAAATCATTTTTTTCACTTTTTTCCTGTGATATTTCTCCGTTCAGTTTTCATATGAACAAGGTAGTTCGTAGAAATACTAAAATTTATCTGAAACCAATGAAATGAGGCACATATGAACAGCTATTATTTTTCGAAACATCATCACTGTCATTAGTTCTGTTCAAATTTTCAATTATGATCAATTTAAAAGGAAAATTCAAATAATAAAATCCGATCTTGATGGTCAATCAATTCAGGAAACGATAAATTCATTTATTATCTCCTGCAAAAAAATTATAATAAAAATAATGAACTGGAGATAGTGTGGGATGAAATAAAATTTATTACATGAGCTCTTAAGAAATACTTGTGAAGCTCTAGGCTACCGCCACCCCCGTGCCTCCCCCTGGGAACGCCCATGAGGTTATTCCAGTTATTTCAATAATTATTTCTTGTAAAGCATGACTAACAAAAACAACAAAAGAGAGATAATTGATATAATTTTCTAAAGGTCGAAATCAATACAAATGCCTATGATCCCCTCACTAAAGCTCCACTGAACTTGAGACTCCTATTTCAAAAAGCATCAACTTGCCCAAAATATATCAAAATTTCGTTGGAAACAAAAAAATTTAGCAGAGGAACGTTCTTGAATTCAAAACAGAACCCATAAACCCTGTTGTCACTTAAACAACTCGAGATCATTTTTATTCTACCCATCTTGAGAATCAATACACAACTCCAATATTTCGTCGACGCACAAATCACCGAAACAAACGACCAATAAATAAGTTCAGAGCACTCATAAACCATTGTTTCACCTTTCTAAGCGCCACAAAGATGCTGCCCCATTCAGTAACACCTGTTCATTCTCACCCCAAAATAATAACCCATCTCCGCTTCCTCATCAATAATCGATGAATTATTTCCCAGTACGAAAAACTCATTATATTCCTTCCTTTTATTACGGCATTCTGACCGTTTATGTTCCTATAACGAAAAATTAAAATGGTGCCGAGCGACGCTACCAATGCCGTCGAAAGGATTTTCTTGCCTTGGCGGCAGTAATTTTTCCACGTTTTCATTTCGACTTTTACTGCCCTGTGACGTGAACAATCATACTTTGTGTCGTTGACGGAACGACATTGTAGCGGATAGTGATCATGTGATGTTTATGGCGTGAAAATGTGGCTGGTAGTGGATGAAAGTGTCGAGGCAAGGTCGTTTAGGAGATTCTATTCATGATAATTGTTTCAGTTCGTGAGGTGACAATGTGTCATGTTCGGTTGTGTTTTTTCAATTGAGGAAAATGTATAGAACACGAATAGAAGAATTCATAATAAAGAACTTTCATTTTTACTCCTTAGTAGTAATTTAACGTTGTGTCGACGTACACTGCGCAAAAAAAATTAACGCACATTATGGAAATCTCAAATTTATTCTATAACTATAGGCGTTCTCAATGATAATTAATATTATCAGAATTATGTATGCATGTTATCCACTTTCAACGTTTTTCTTCAATACAGATGTTTCTTTCCGAGCAGGAATAAAAAAAGATGAGATTATCAGATTTTGAATGTATTGGCTCCATTCTGAAATCAGTTGTTCTCGATCAATTCTAGTGATCAATAGTTTTTCTTTCGTTTGATTTTCTACATTCGATCGATATACAACGCGTAACACGCAGTGTGCCCAAGCGATAGTTTTGCGATAAGAGGGGTGGACATACACAAGAATTGCAGAAAGGTTTGGAGTTTCCCATACAAGTGTGTCCAGAATGTTGCAGCGATTCAGGGAGACAGGTATGAATGTCCGAAGACCAGGGCAGGGTTGACCACGGGTAACAACTGCCATTCAAGAACGTTACTTGAGAGTTTCTTCGTTGAGACAACGGTTTGCAACCGCTCGCCTCCTTCAAAATCAGCTTCAGCAAACTCATGGGGCGCAAATTAGCACTCAGACATTAAGAAATTGCCTCAGAGAATATGATTTAAGGCCTCGTGTTGCGGCAAGAGGCCCAGCTCCTACCCCAGCCCATCGAAGGGCGGGTTTGGTTTTTGCGTGAGAGCATATCCATTGGGAAGATGAGGCTGATTGGTAAAGAGTTCTCTTCACAGATGAGTCTAGATTCTGTCTCAATTTCCTGAATACTACTGTTTCGGGAGGGGATCGATTATGGTATGGGGTGGAATATCTTTGACTGCTCGCATAGACCTAGCGGTCGTTGATAATGGAGCTATGAATGCTGATAGGTATATAAGAAACATTCTTGAAGAGCCCATAGAAATCTGGGAAGGATTAGATCAGAACATTTTAAGATCACCCATTTTGAGTATGAACTGTCGTTGCCGAGCTGTAAGTAACGCAAGGAGTGGAAATACCAAGTATTAAATCACTTATCAGCATGCCAGTATTTTGAAAATTGTTTATTTCTCTTCTTTCATATAAGATTCGGTGAAATCCTGAATTTTTATTTCATTCAATGTGTCTTCTTTCGTTCAAACCCTTCCCAGAGAACATAAAAATAAGTTAAAAAGTCAATGTAGAGTTAACTTTCTTTAAAATTGAGATTTTCAGAATGTGTCTTAATTTTTTTGCGCAGTGTATATAAAGAAGTCGCGCAACCAAACTTAGTGACTTAGCCGATCTCAGAACAACGTTTTCACAAGCATAATCTGCAACAGTTTTCAGATTTACGTTGTTTAAACTTTGCAAAGTTTACTTTATGCCACTAATCTACACATGCGCCATCTATGGAAAGGAAGTTCTGAAGTTCATTCCACATATGAAGTTGAGATAATAATTCTAAACGTTGGGTTACTAGACACTAATATAGTATCCAAAATGCCTATACGACCAAAACTTAACTGCTGTCAAGTTGGTTTACCCCGTTAAATGTGAGTAAAAATACGTCAACCCGATTTGTTTTTATTTGAAATTTGAAGCTCATTGTTATCAACCACTTAAAGTATTAGAAAACTTTCTTAAACCATTCTAATAAATTTCAACCTTTCAGATGCAGCTTCCATTTTAGTAATCAGTAGTAGTAAATATGCAGATTTTGGAAGAAAAGTAAAACAACCACATTGACTTAAATAATATAAACGTGAGCTTTGCTCGATTTAATCTGAAAGTTTTCTTCTTAACTATTCGAAAGTTTTCATCGTATTCGAATGTTGCTGAAATGACTACGCGGCAACGTTTTCAAGTCAACTACTTCAATAAAAAATCTCTATTGGTTTATTTGAATCCAACAACTTTATTTCTGCGTTGAAACAACGTTGCAGAAAACTTATGTTGTTTAGAAACGTTATAAGAATGTCGTTCCTAATCCCAAAATAATAACTACTTCTTATGCAGTTGCTCCAACGTTGTCGTGACGACTAGTGCACCTTTAGTCATGCTCAACGTCACGACTACGTTGTGAGGTGGTCTTCAATGAGGCGTTTCAAGAACGACCAACTCCTAAATCAATGACAACGTGAATTTCGGTGCATAATGTGGTTGTCGTCGTTAAAATGCTACTTGGGCAGCTTGGGTTGCATAGGGACGTGAATCCATCATATGTTTGTGTCGTTGATGAGGTGATATTGTAGCGGAGAGTGATGTTCATGGCGTGAGAATGTGGCTGGTAGTAGATGAAATTGTCGAGATTAATTAAAAGATTGTATTTATGATCAAAATGATATAATTTCGTGAAGTGACAAGGTGTCATGTTCGTTACTTTTTTTAATTGAAACAGTTGTATAAAGCACCAGCACACACATTTTAATGACCTTTAAGAATATTGAAAACTAATATCTCATTTTAAACATCAATAGAGAATACCCACATCATATTTCCACCCAAATCTTTTATTGATATCCCCAATATCCCACACACAACTCGCGTTTATCTCAACCATTCATCCAAGGACCACCCTGGAAAAGCCTCGAGCCAGAACGTTTCGGTCTTGGCGGGCGCGCTACGAGAAGATTTATCGAATGCACTGAAAGGCGCCGAAATTGACTAGACGGCTGTTCGGAAACCACAAAGAAAGCAGTAAAAATCTGTTTTCCCTCAGTTCCGGCCGAGAATGGGGCCCCAATAATGAGCTTATTGAAAAATTCCTACCTCAGATCAGTCAGGGCTGAAGTGATCGGCGGAAACCTGGGATATTTTCCAAACATCGTTCACTTATCGGTGTTTTCCGAGGGTTTGAGGAGTTTTTGCTCTCGGTTAGGATGAGATGTCGGGTTGTTGCAGGTAGAGAGTGGTGAGTTCGGCGAACTTGAGGTAGGATAAGATTAAGGAGTTTGGTGGGTGTTCGATTACCTGATCTGAACGATATATTGTGGTGCTAAAGTCGATTATTGTTGGTTCTTTAAACGTCGATCGTCTGGATGTTGTTTTATACACCCATTCGTCTTATAGGTTATCTAAAAGGAAATGAATCAAACGGATGTTCCCATGAGTATTGCAAATATAAAGGGTTTTCCAATAAGAGGTCTTATTTTGATTTTCAAAGAAAACTGCGATTTTTTAATATGAATGTTCGGATGTGTATTTCATTATGAAGAAGAAGCTATGAAGTTAATAGTGGAAAATAACATCAGGCAAATGACCACCACGACCACGCTTGCATGACCATATCCTTTCAATGAAATTTTCCATAACCAAATCGCAAAGTGGCTGCCCTATGTCCTCAATAGCCTTACGAATTCTATCTTTGAGATCTTGAATCGACGCTGGGCCATTGGCGTAGACCTTCTTTTTCACGTGGCCTCAAAGGAAAAAGTCGCAAAGTGTTAAATCATAAGATCTCGGTGGTCAATTGTGATCACCTTTTGATAGATAACACGGTCCGGAAACTTTTCCCGCAAAAGATTAATAGTTTCGTTGCTTGTGTGGCACGCAGAGTCGTCTTGTTCAAAGTAAACACTGTCAAGATTTTTTTTTATTTGAGGAAGTCAAACTATGTTGAAATAGAAACTGAACTCCTATGTCATTGACTTAAAGCTAATATGAGAATGTCGAAAAAACTGAAGTAGGCAAAAACAACAAGGTCTCTCAGTCTGGGTTCCTGGTCATTCAAAAATCAAAGGAAACGAAGAGGTTAATACACTCGTCAGAAAGGGAGAACAAACACCACATACTGACCTCGAATCTTTGTATGGTATAGCAAAATGCCCCTACAATGAAGAGTTTTTGGAGTATGAAGAAACTGAAAAGTAAGCACTCTGGGGTCTTTTTCCAGGAATCATTCTAAAAAGTTTTTTCGGAACTTGGAAACTGCAAGGTCGATAAAGTATTTGAATCCAATCAAAAATGAGGTACACCTCCTCACTGGCTTTCTAACGGGAAATTTTTATTATTATCATTGATAATAAACAATAGTTGAGAACACCTATAAACTCAAAAATACAATAAAAAATGCATATACATTGCAAGAAAACACAATTGAAATGCACCTCATAAAATATGAAAAAAAAGGAAAATATTTGAACAAAAAAGTATTGGCTGTTGTTCAGATTTCCATCTGTCGTACCCCCTTTGGAATGCGCTGACAGAACGAGTCTGGACAACGGAGTCGTGCAGAAAGTTCCAGGTGTTAAAGACTCTGTTGGGAAGGAAATTCTGACGCTGATTGTATGTCTCAACTTGAATCTGTGTCCTCGGAGATTGTTATTATTGAGAGTAAACATGTCGCAGAATCTGTCACCTAGTAAACCACGCATAGCTAGAAACCAGAAAATCAAGGCCCCGTGAATACGTCTGTGTCCGAAAGTAGTGAGCTACATGGATGCAAGATGCTGCTTATATGTAGGCCTAACAGCTCCACAACCAATCCAAGTAGCCCACCACTGAGTTTTTTCGAGTACGCTCTCCTCTCTTCTTGTGGTACACCAGCAGACACGACCTCCGTACTCGGATGTTGGGTCGAATATAAAACTTGAAGATGGTCCTAAATGTTCGAGCATCACAACCCTTGAACGCTCTGTAGAATGCATAAGTAAGATGTTTGGCTTTGGATGAAATGTGGTCGAAGTGGCTTTTTGCCAGCTGAGGTCTTCAGAGACAGTTATTCCAAGGTTGCACTGCTGGGAAACAGGAGACAGACGCTGATCACCGATGCTGTACAGTTTACGAGGGTTGTTTCTTTCTATGTGGTGAACGGAGCACTTTTCTATATACAGTGTGTTTGGTCAGAGTTAGCGATAATTTAAGGTCATCAAGTATACCTAAAATTATCGACAGAAACACCCAGACTTGGAAGTTTACCCCCTTAGTTTTGGAGTATTTACTTTTTTATTTGCGTTGGCCCTTCCAAATAATATCGATTTCTTTGGACATAAAGGTCCTACAGATGTGAAAAAATTTTTTTTAAAGATGATACTACCAGCTTTCATTGTAATATAACAATATAAGAACATGCAACTTGAAAACGCCATAAAAAAATTCTTTAATAAAGTTCATAGTAAAAATATGTACTGATTTTCTTAGTAAATCCGCAAGAGTACAAGAACTAGCACATTGAAGTATAATTTTTTTCAATGATTTAACGCGCAAGGATATTGGCTACAAAACAACACTCACATCATATCTGTAAGTTACATAATTTGAGAGTTATTGCTGCTCGAACATGATCACTACGCGAGTAAAAGACACAAGACAGGTCGCCATGAAGGCCACTGCCTGTCTACAGAGCAGAGGCGGCCATTTTGAGCAATTTTTATGACCAATTTGTTTGTTTTATCATTGAAAATTATCGAAAATAAAGTACTGAGGTTTTTTTATTTTATCAATTTTCATAAGAGTCATGTTCGAACAGCAATAACTCTCAAATAATGTTACTTACAGAAATTATGTGGGTGTTGTTTTGTAGCTTGTGCCCTTGCGTGTTAAATCATTGAAAAAAATTATACTTTAATGTGCTTGTTCCTGTACTACTGCGGATTTTCTGAGATAATAAGTTCATATTTTCACTATGAACTTTTTTAAAGAATTTTTTATGGTGTTTTCAAGTTGAATGTTTTCATATTGTAATACTTCAATGAAAGGTGGTAGTATCATCTTTCCAAAAACATTTTTTTCACATGTGTAGGGCCTTTATGTCCAAAGAAATCGATATTATTTGGAAGGGCCAACGCAAATAAAAAGTAAATTTAAAATGGGGTCTACTCCAAAACTAAGGGGGTAAACTTCCAAGTTTGGGCGTTTTTGACGATAATATTAGGTATATTTGATGACTTTAAATTATCGCTAACTCGTGACCAAACACACTGTATAGAGAAAGTAACCAGTCATCGCACCAGCCATTCATGATCACCCTGAAGCGTGAAATGACCTTTGTCGCCTTAGGAAGTATAGGGTGAGAATTAACTCTTGAAGTTAACCGTGACTCTGTTTTTATATCATCAATTCCTATTCTACTTCCTAGGGTGTCTTCAAAACACAAATTATGGCGCTCTTTCTTAGCACCCTGTAAACTTACCAAGAGGTTAAAAAAAATGAGCACCAGCTTACTTCGCGCAATCGACAATAAACTTCTGTAAGCTGATCCGAAATCCTCTATTCGCCCAAGAAATACTGTTATCCTGCTCAAATTTACCGACCAGATTACCCACTGCGTTAGCACTAAAACACATCAAATAATCTTCCGGAGTGGTGTATCAGACGAAATAAAAACAGATATATCGATATTTCCGAGTAACGGCCAAGCTACCGTAAAGGTCTTCGGCTGCATTAACTCGATGACCACTTGAAAGGAGAACTTGGTCGTTATGAGAGTTATTCGGTGATAAATCAGTTTTATCTGGTTCTATGGCCGAACACGGTAACTTCTGGACAAGAGTCGTAATTTCATTCTTTCCATTAATTTGGAGCTACGAGGTCGTTTCAGCGTCTCTTCGCATTGTTCTCGCTCGAGCTGAGCTCTCATATGGGTCAGAGGATGATGAGAATAAAAGACTGGGTTGGGGTTTTAAAAATGAGAGGTAATATGTTAGAGGCCGTGTGGTGCGCTGACGTCTAGAAAATACAGATGTGAAGCGATATGTGTGGGGTTAGTTATTAATGAAGCAATTAGGGATGAATATATGTGGGGTGACATTACTGATAAAATGATCAGAACTGTATAGTAAAGTGTTATCCATTTTGCGGTTTCAAAAGTAAACGTAAATAAAACTCATAAAAAATATTTTTTGTACAACTGTCAAAAAAACTTGACTTTTCTTCATCACTATGGATGCGTAAAATATTACTTTTTTTCACCGTTAAAAAAAGTCTTTTTTTCACTGCTGATAACTAAAATTAGAACAACTTAAAAATAATGAATATTTTAATTACAACTAATTTCACAAAATTATTATTGTATCTGTACCTTATAAAGTAAATTAGTTTCGTCATCAGCATCTCTGAGAAATTTATTGATATTATCCCTCCATAACACTCGAGATTTCTTTCCTCGGTATCCGACGCTTTTGTTCTTAATAAGCGGGACCAATGTTGAAAAATTCCTTATATCAATATTTTCCTTGACATTCGATGTTTTTTAACATTGAGCTCCATAACTTGGAAGGTTTAAAAATTTTTCACTTTTCCTCGAAATAGCATGTGAGCACATTTTCAGAAACCTTTTCTACGTTGATCTTGTTGCGCCATTCTCGAAATTGGTTATTCGTTTTCTCATATTATTAGCTTTGATTTGGCTGGTATTATATAAGATACAATTGTATTTGCTTCTTCAGCCATATCTGCGGGGGTATCACTACCACTA
Source organism: Propylea japonica (assembly GCA_013421045.1). Classification (NCBI taxonomy): domain Eukaryota; kingdom Metazoa; phylum Arthropoda; class Insecta; order Coleoptera; family Coccinellidae; genus Propylea; species Propylea japonica. Next base: position 2,654,309 of record CM024248.1, on the reverse strand, counting down.
TCATGTTCAACATTCATCTTCTTTAAAATAATTCGTAATTGAAGCAACTACGAGCAAATACTGTCAAAGATTCAAACAATTTCAACAAACTGTTTCTATAGTTACGACACAGAAAGATCACTGGATTCATTTAATATTGTACTGAAAGCATTATCTTCAAGATTCTACGTATTTCAGACGATGTAAATTCACATTCACAGTTGTACAAAAATGTTGTTTGTATTTCGTGCGTATAAAATTCGTGTTTTCATGGCACATTCGAGTGAATTTTTGGCCTCGACCTGCGGTCTCGGCCAAAATTGACACTCTCATGTGCCATGAAAAAAACACTCATTTTACGCACTTAATACAAAAATAACTATTTTATCATGATATTTCTTTTTATTATGAAGTTTGAACGTTGACATTTCTGTGAAACACTACATCATTTAAATGACAACCACCGAATTGTTGCAAGCATCGATTCTTTTGAGGTAATTTTCGACCACCTTTTGACACATATTGGGTGGTATCTCAGCCATAACTTGACGAATATTGGTTTTAACTACTCAAGAGTTGAAGGTTTATCTGCATAAACACGGACTTTCGCGTAGCCCCACAAAAAAAAGTCAAGCAGTGTCAAATCGCATGATCTTGGTGGCCAGTTGATATCGCCGTCCACCGCCGGTTGTTCAAGCACCCATTCGACGTATCCACGATGTTGATGTGAATGGTCGGCTGGCTTCAGTTGTTGTGTGAGCTGGATTTTATTTGGGTGTAGGTGTAGATCTTAATGCAAAATACGCCATAATGTGCCGTAAGACAGTCCAAATTCCTGAGAATGACGAGGAATCGACAGATTCGGTTCTTCGTCAACACTTTCACTTAAAGTAGCGATATTTTCAATGGTACGAGCCAAACGATGATGCACAGAGATTACAATATCTGTAACCAATCCAGTCTCTTCAAATTTCTTCACAATTTTACCAATTGCTTGCGTAGTTGGACGATTATGTAAACCAAAATCTGCTCTTAAAGCACGATATGTGGCTGTGGCAGAATCGCCATTTTTGTATTAGGTTTTTACAATTTTCATGCGTTGTGCGATAGTCAAGCGATCCATTTTCATAAATGTCAGACTTTCAACTAAACAAAAAAATTTTTTTTTAAAAACTTCGTTTGACAGATATCGAATTCCAGCCGTATACTTTTGAAACCGCGAAATGGATAACCCGTTATAATGTATCATTAGGTTCCTCGTATGAATTTATACAGGTTGGTCCAGATCGTAACCAAGAACATTTAACCACGTATTCTACATCAAAAATAAGCCTTAGTTTGTCATATAAACATACGTCGAGAAATATTTTCTCTCCGAGATACGGGGTGTTGAAATTATAGAAAAAAAATTGTTTTTATTAATAACTTTCACACTGCTTGAAATATTTTTATGAAATTCGAGACATAGGTTTTGAGCGTCAAGGAGCAGTTTTTGCATAATATCATTTTTTTCTATTCTGCCAGTGGCGTCCGCACTGCAGCGAGACTGAATATTTTCAGATAAATGATACGCCAGTGGTTTTTTGGACGATAAAAATTACTATTTAAATCCTTATTTAATTTGAAGCAAATTCGGTCTCCTGACTTTTTGCTGTACGAGGCACCGTTTTCGGTTAAAAAAATGAAACACATTCTCATGCATGAAAAAAATCGCCAAAATTTGATAAGCTAGGTACATAATAATAATTAGACTATTTTTGTGAACGAAACGTGTGCAATTTCTTCATGCATGAGAATGCGTTCTATTTTTTTCACTGGAAACGGTGCCTCGTACAGCAAAAAGTCAGGAGACCGAATTTGCTCCAAATTAAATAAGGATTTGAATCGTTATTTTTATCGTCGAAAAAACCAGTGGTGTATAATTTTTTTATCTGACAATATTCAGACTCGCTGCAATACGGACGCCACTGGTAGAAAAGAAAAGAAATAATATTATGCAAAAACTGCTCCTTGACGCTCAAAACCTATGTCTCGAATTTCATAAAAATATTTCAAGCAGTGTGAAAGTTATTTATAAAAAACAATTTTTTTTCTATAATTTTAACACTCCGTATCTCGGAGAAGAAACATTTCTCGACATATGTTTATATGACAAACTAGGGCTTATTTTTGATGTAGAATACGTGGTTGAAATTTCTTGGTTACGATCTGGACCGCCCTGTATAGCTATAGATTCAAGTAGGGACATCTCACTCAATCTGTTGTTATGTTGACCAATTATCGTCGTGCCAATTCAATCATTGATATTAAGACAACATTTTCCAAATGTGGATGTTGATAATTAATCGGTTTCTTTTCTTATATTTCTTCGTCGATAGTTTATGCAACAAATCAGCTCGAAATATGATCGATGTTGATTGATGTTTATAATGCGCAAATTTCGTCAAATAATTTGTCTTGCTTCATTTTTCGATACTCAAACTGTCAAAGCTCTATACTTGCTGTCATTTCTGATGCTAGCTATAAAATCAACATCTTAATGCTAAACAAGTTCTATACATAATATGTTGGAATTAACAATATTCTGGCTTTTCCGTGAAAAAATTACATTATGTAATGGATCACAGCTACGCTATGGGTTGAGTAATCATTGGGTACGTTCAGAAGCACTCAACTGTTGGCATAAAGCAGAAATCAGTTGAGTAGAGTTGAGTTATATAAATATAACCTCATTTTTTGATACATAGTTGAGCAACTTGTTGAGATTGTACTTGCAGATTATAAATTGAAGAGTGTATTTAAAATAATCATAATAATGGAAAATAATTATATGCTGACTTGATACAACCAACAAATTTAGTTGAACCTTGAACCTGAAAGAGTGAAATCAGTTAGAAATGAAAATTATTATGAAAAAGTCATACCAAATTATACGCTCGATGGTTTGAAAAATCATCAGCATAATCATGCCTTCAACAGTTCAATTTGGGAATAAATTTGATATATATTACGACCAAATTATGTACTTAGAATATTATTGTTATTTTCAACAACAGGTTGTTGCTTTTCTTCATACATAACTAAATTGCACCCTTTTTTGATAGACATTTTCAAAACACGCCAGTAACCAAAACACTCCTTAATAAATTTCAACTGAAAAAGCCTAAACATAAACCAATCACAAAATAATGGGTATATGCGCATGTCTCAGCGGTCACATGAGTAACAAAGCGCAAATGTTTACCGCTGCCAGAAATCTGCTGAGAAACATCGATTTGTCAGCGATTGCACTGAACGCTATCGCTTTCTTAACTTACTGAACTGTTGCCAACAGTTGAGTGCTTCTGAACGCACCCATTCTGTTATAGTGTATTCATCATGAACTCCTTCTGCAGTGTGATGTGCACCCTTACCTAGGAATGAGCTCAATAATTGATCATGACCACGATATACGCGGATAATCACATTCCTTTGATGTGTACTAATACTCGAAAATCGAATTATTTCGCGTTCATTTGATTCAATCCCATTGGGACACTTCGATTATCCCCCGTAGTTACGACATGAACAAAACGAATCAGCCATTTAATCAATCGCAAATAATTTCAATTAGTTTCGCAGAATACCCATGTTGTCTAGTACCTACTTATGTAATGGGTATGAAAAAAATCCCAGAATGGCTGCATTTTATATTGCTCTGTTTGTTTGAATCCTACCTACTGCATTCACAAGATGAAAGTAACTGACACGAAAGCAAATCAAATTTCTGTTAGTTAATCATATTTAGTTATCATTCAGCTTGATATTGACGTGCATAAAAAATGACTGCATTAACATCATAAGAACTATTTTCTAATCGCCTAATCTTCAGCGATATTCTCATGCAGATATGCTATACAAATTCTCCGCAATGCATCAAAATGCTTAGGTCGAAAATACATTTTGTCAAATTGATATTTCACTATTCACACTCATTTTTTACTACTATCGAATTTTATTGGTAAGTGGGTTAAGTTAACTAGAATACTAACATTCGGATATGACAGCATCCCGAGTTTCAATTAAAGTTATAGAATTGGACTGAGTATTTAAATTCCGGCTTTTGGAGTGCAAAGAAGCACTAGATACCACTTTTAAATTCATATTGTTACAAAATTTCCTTCGATTTCGTCATTCAAATCACGGATTTCTTCAAACATGGAGTAGACATAGTTGCTCTGTACGCTGATTTGAAATGAACATTTGCCAATACTTCCTTTTTTCTAAAGGGTTTTCCGATAAAAGGTGTTTTTTGGTATTCAGAGCAAAATGCCATTTACAATATAAATGATCGGATGTTTGTTTCATTATGAAGAAGAAGCTATGCCGTTAATAGTGGAAAATAACATCAGGCAAATAACCACCACGACCACGCTTACAGAACCATATCCTTCCAATGAAATTTTCCATAACCAAATCGCAAAGTGGCTGCACTATGTCCTCGATAGCTTCACGAATTCCATCTTTGAGGTCTTGAATCGACGCTCTGCTATTGGTGTAGACCTTCTCTTTCACGTGGCTCCAAAGGAAGAAGTCGCAAAGTGTTGAATCACAGAATCTCGGTGGAAAATTGTGATAACACGGTCCGCAAACTTTTCCTGCAAAAGATCAATGGTTTCGTTGCTAGTGTGGCACGAAGCGCCGTCTTGTTGAAGGTGAACGTTGTCCAGATCAATACTATCCAATTTCGGCCATAAAAAATCATTACTCATCTCTCGATGGCGCAATCAACACTTTCGGATACAGCAGCAATATTCTCGGCTGTTCTTGAGCGACGTTCACGGGTTTTATCCTTCACATAACTAACTTCTCCCAACAGCTCGAATTTTTCCACCAATTCCTCAATTGCGGTCCGACAAGGTGCTTCACGACGACCCAAAAATGTTTCAATGAACCGTATCTGCCAAATTTTCACCATTTTTATAGAGAATCTTTATAATTTCAATGCGTTTTTGAATCGTGTATCGTTCCATTTTTATTAATGGGGTGGTTCCTACTTGTCAAATGTCAAAAAATGACAACTTCAAACGTGACCACATTGGTGGCAGAGTTGATAGGTAGTCACGGTGTCAAGCGACCACAATCTAATCTATTATAATCTTATCTAAAAAAGCTATGATCTGTCCAGATCATAAAGCAAAAACTGTCCATCTTCTTTCGACTTAACGCAGAACCTTCCAAAAAATTCCACCCCAAAAACCCATCTCGTAGAGTTTTTACAACTCAATCCTTTCGCCAGACAGCGTCCAGACTGCGGTTTGAAATTTCACTAACCATTACAGAAATGAAAACATGAATATTACGCCGGCACGGATTCAATGCCGACTGGGATTCGAGATAGAATACCGAATTCGATGTTTCAGCAATAGAGTATAGCTATTACGGTGCATGCCATCATATCGGGACAATCAGAACGCTATCCGCATTGTTACGGATAAATGGGCCGGCCATACGTCGGCATTCAATGATCTATTACCTCGTCACGAATGAAATAATGAAATGTTCCAAGAATTCATTACGTCGTTTTACAATTGTTCCCTTACGAGATCCTGGTTTGAACGGATCGTTATGGTTGAGTAGAAGGTTTATTATGACGCCATCTATTGGGTGATAGGGAGGTTATCTTTTATTTGATATGCGGAAAAGTTTATCTCAAAATTTGTTCGTGTTATCTCTTTGTGGAAGTGGTTCATCTCAATGCTTGTATCTGAGTAACAGAGAAAACTCAATGAAGTAGGCAAAAACAAATAGGTCTCTGTAATCGGGGTTTCTGGTCACTGTAGAATCAAAAGGGACAAAGAGGCTAATACACTAGCCAGAAAGAAAACAAACGCCAGAACCAGAACCCTTTTGTGGTATTGGAAAATTCATCATAAAACAGAGTTTTTGAGGAAGGAAAAAACTGAAGATCATAGAGATAGGATAGTAGAGAGTTGCCATAATTGGAATAAACGTTGTATCAGATGCGCCATATTACTACCATCTAACGTCAAAATTGACAATCTTCGAATTTTCTCGAGGAATTGTGGTTCTTGTTCCTGTTTCTAGTTGAATTGTAATTTTTTCTGCTTGATAATATACAATTAAATGGTATCATGCACTGTAAGGCAGGGCAAAGACATTTCACAGGTAGAGATGAGTACTGAACAGATACGCATTCGAAATTCTTTGCTAGTCTGTCTTGGTAATCTGATATCTTTTTATATGCGTATTTTATAGCCTGAAAAATTGTTTATTTGATAGTCAATTGACCTTATTTAAACAGGATTCCTAAAGACCCAACACGTCGTAATTTTTGAGTGAAATTGGTAAAAAGAAAAAACTGGCAACTTAATTCAACCCGGAACTTTCCGCCATATTGTTCCCCGAATTAGCCCCGCCCAGTGGTACTATTTTTCCTTGCTCAATTGTATGTCATAGCGTCTCTTCTCTATTATATCTCGATGCTGAAAAGGAAGCATTCTGGAGGAATCGCTAAATGTTTAAAACTGAAAATTCCAAAAAGTATTTGCATGTTATTGAGAATAAGTTACGCCTACTAACTAGCTTTCTAATACGACAATAACACCTTTGGAAGCATATGACAATAAATGATTCAACAGAAACGGACGAAAGTAGATTCTGTGGGGAATAAGAGGAAACTCCTGTCCACTTGCTTGCAGAATACATTGCTGTTGCGAGCCTGTGCAAAGAATACCTTGGAAAGAAGAATTATTGAAAAACCGCTGATCTAGTCTCCTAGAAGTCCTCTATGAAACTAGACTCCAATGAATCTCTTGAGCTGGAAGACGAGCTGTATCGTGAAGGGTTTTCCAATAAGAGGTGTTGTGATATTCAAAAAAATTCCATTTTTCAATATAAACGATCGGATGTTAATCTAATTATAAAGGAAAAGCTATGCCGTTAAAGTGGATAATAACATCAAATGACCACCACGACCACGCTGACAGGACCATATCCTTTTAATGAAATTTTCCATAACCAAATCGCAAAGTGGCTGCCCTATATCCTCGACAGCCTCACGAATTCCATCTTTGAGGTCTTGAATCGACGCTGGGCTATTGGCGTAGACCTTCTCTTCAACGTGGCCCAAAGGAAGAAGTCGCAAGGTGTTAAATAACAAGATCACGGAGGCCAATTGTGATCACCTTTTCTAGAGATAACACGGTCTGGAAAGTTTTCCCGCAAAAGATCAATAGTTTCGTTGCTTGTGTGGCACGTAGTACCGTCTTTTTGAATGAGATGTAAGCCCATAAACAATTTATAATTTACTCTTTCCTTCCAGTCTTAGGTTCCTCGTCATGAAGTTTTACATTTCATGAAAAAAGGTCAACCCTGTGAACATTATTTCTATATTATTTTCCACAAACTGCATAAGTATTCTTTCCGCAACTACATACTGCATGGATTTTCTGTTTTCTCAACTTAAATCACGAGTATTCCATTGCAACAAAAAAAACTTAATTCATGGAAATCATGGAACGGTTCACAAAGTGGTCATGCAAATAATCAATATTACGAATAATTCAGGTATGCCGCGGCTATTTTCCGCTAAACATACCTATCAAAATATTCAATGCTGAAATTGTTTTTCGCAACATGCCAGAGTCGCATGTGAATCAACAATTAAGACTGCGCCATATTGCACGGATATGAACTTTCGAATGTGTTATGCAGGTTGTACTTTCCATTTTGAAATGAGATTCATTCCTTGAATATCACTAGTTTCGTTATGGAAAATTTAAATGATGAAACTATTGATGAAGTTTTTAACATTTTTAACGAGATAATAAAGGGTTTTCCAATAAGAGGTGTTATTTTGATATTCAAAGAAAAATGCCATCTTCAATATAAATGATCGGATGTTTATGTCATTATAAAGAAGAAGCTATGGCGTTAATAGTTGAAAATAATATCAGGCAAATGACCACCAAGACCACGCTTACAGGACCATATCTTTTTAATGAAATTTTCCATATCCAAATCGCAAAGTGGCTGCTTAACGTCCTCGATAGCCTCACGAATTCCATCTTTGGAGTCTTGAATCGACGCTGGGCTATTGGCGTAGCCTTTTTCTTTCACGTGGCCCCAAAGGAAGAAGTCGCAAGGTGTTAAATCACAAGATATCAGTGGCCAATTGTGATAACCTCTTCTAGAGATAACACGAACCGGAAACTTTTTCCGTAAAAGATCAAGGGTTTCGTTGCACGTGGCGCTGTCTTGTTGGAAGTAAACGTTCTCCAGATCAATACTATCCAATTTCGGCCATGAAAAAATCATTAATCATCTCTCGATAGCACAATCCATTCACCGTAACTGTTGATCCAGCCTCATTTTTGAAAAAGTAAGGTCCAATGACTTCGCCTGATCATTATCCGCACCAAATAGTTACACGTTGAGGATAGAGAGGCTTTTCAACAATAACTCTTGGGTTTTCCGAGCCCCAGATGCAACAATTTTGCTTGTTGACGAACCCACAGAGGTGGAAATGGGCCTCATCACTCAAGCTGACTTTTCGATGGCATTCCGGATCATTTTCATGCATTTCAACCACACGATCAGCAAAGACACGACGTTGTTGATGATCGGCCGGCCTGAGTTCTTGTGTTAACTGAACTTATGCAATGATGTAACCATTCAACCCAAAATTATTGATGTTTGTGAAAAACTATAGCAGTTCAATTCCTATGGAATAAAGACTATAGCAGTTAAATTCCTATAGAATAAAGTGTACAAAAGAGCTGGAAGAGTCAAATGAAACACCGAAAAATTAACCTTGATCCAACGATAATTCAGTCAATTTTGACCGTATGGATTGAAAGCCTACACAATACTGAAACATTGCCAGACTTCCTATCAATCACTCACCAGAACAATGCAGCCATCTAATAAAATTTTCACTCGATCAACACATAGAATATTCTAGAGGCAATGATATCGAATCTAGTATAGATATCGGCTATTGTTGTATAATTTCGGGATCATATGCCAGGGTTCTGGATTAGGATGACTAGGAATATCACCAGATAAGTCATGCCTCATTACCTAGGAATTATTGAACGATGAAGCCAAACCATGAAAGCATATATTATAGAAACAGATAAGGCTTTATATTCGTATATCATAAAGGGTGTTTCAATGAAAGCGCAAGATTTCAGTGTTCAATGAAACAGGATTGTCTGTGGCAATCTTGAAAATCTCAATGAAATTACAAGAAGTGGTAAGATCAAACGTGACAAGATCCAAGGAACTTCAAAGTTAAATCTATGATCATATTATCAAGTTTATCTATGCATATGCACAGTTTATAGGTTAGAGTTTATTTTGCTAGAGTTCTCTAAGTGTCATGGTCTTTTCACCGATTGTTCTGACAGGTATAAGTGTAAGTTGAAGGACCCACTCACTGAGAGGGAAGCGCGAAGACTTGAATGCGCGTTGTACGGGGTACAGTTAAAACAGTGCGTGTATGGCGTAAATTTGGAATGCGCAATTATCTCCGTCGTGTGGCGTGTGCATTCTTCACCGTACGTGGAAGAATGACCAAAAACGACCGTGTATGGGCAACAAGTCTGTGCACGTTCATATTTTTAGCAATACAGTGTCGGGTTCCCTATTTATACATTGAACATTTTTTCCTAAATAACAACACACGCCACTGCCATTAACATCAGATCTTTTTTCGACGTCATCTCACGCTTGTCGCACATCCAAACCAACACGCAAAAGTGTATGTGTGTGGGAAATATGAATGCACACGTTTGCTGTAAAGCAAACGTGTGCATTCATATACTTGCATTCATATACTTAACTGCGCATTCTTCCTTCTTAGTGAGTGGGCCCCTTCAGATATCACTGATGAGTTTCTAGTTGAAAAACAAAATAGTTTGGTATTGAATTTGTATTGTAGTTGTTTTAATAATCGTTCTATAATTTCTTAATTATGTTGACTATTTGAAAGCTTATGAACAGATCTTTCTGATTCTTTGTGACTGGAATAAATTAGTACCTAATACTGATCGTAAGATTTTCATTGACTGAATTGATTCGAGGAGTTGCCGCAGAAAAATCTGTCAATTCATAAATATTTACAATAACATTAAAGTACAAATAGCAAATTCCCATATGTCGTATGAGAGTGAAGTCTAAAACTACAACCAATTATCCTCATCAATAAAAATGCCTGACCAAATCAGTAACGGCATAAAGAGGCAAAAAAAAGCAAATCGTTTTCAACCACACCCAATGTGAACCAGTCAATTTTCGGGAACATGAAAATAAAGATAATGAACAGTGAAACGATATAATAACCATAACATAACCACCGAAAACTTCATACAATACCAACAACCGAAACCCTTGAAGGAGCAGTTTTTTCCCTTTTACCCCATGAAAAAAAAACTATAATAATGAACAAGGAAAGACGACAAACCAGAGTAAACGACGAGGAAAACGGCGTTCCACTCCTCGACTCCGAATCCAATATAAACTTTCGCACTATTCCTTCCACATAATTGATTTAATAGACCAAACTTGTTAGCAGTTGTGTGATGAAGCTTATAGCAAGTGCTAACAATGAATTTCCAGCATCGCCGGATGTATAGTTTGGAGCAATTTCCACCTAATAGACCACCGCTTCGAGCAAGAAATGTCTCCATCATTTTCTTGGATTCGATGGAATTACTGGCAAGTGAGGGGCTAATTCATTTCATCCCCGAAAAAAGCGTTCAACTAAAAATAAATTCAGGTGTTTCAGTTGTTTCTTGAGTCAGTGATTTGAAAGATATTAATTTAATTTTGGACGTTCGTCTAAGCCTATGGAAATCATTCGATAAAAAATTCAAGAAGCCCTAAGCAGGTGCTTTTCAGCGTTAGTTCATTGATGGAGAAATGAAGCTATTACCTCAGAATTTTGTATGGGACTATATAAATGTAAAATATCAGCACGATCGGAATAATATTCTGAAAATTATTCAAAAACTGAAATATGTGAAAACTTGACAATAAAAAATTCAAATTCTTTGGTTCTGATGACGCGATCCTCTTGAAATTTTGCAAGAACATTCATTATATCATTCTTCATACACAAAATAAATTTATGGGTTATGGAAATGTAGAGATTCTTATTTTCAATATTCCAATTTTTAAGGTACAGATAATGCGATCTTCTTAAAATTTTGCATGAATATTCAGTAAATCAGTATAACTTTCACTTGAATCGTATTACTTGTTATGGAAATATAACAATGATAACTCTTTCACGAAACAAATAGAAACTACATGTTGAGATATCAGGTCTGACATTCAACTGATGAAAAATAAATGAAAAAGATACACATATTAACAATAATTACACAATGAAAAAACAAATTGATTTCTATCACAGCGCAATATTCATTATTTATGACGGATTCAGAAGATACTAAATTTAGCACTATTTATTATTCCAACTGGGAATAATTAAATTGTATCAATTTAAAAACCCCATATATAATAGCTTTGTTAGATAAAGGGGGTTTTTCTTTTGAGTGGACCTATCAAAATTCAAACGTTTTTGAAAAACTAGTAAATATTTCGTCCTGAAATGTTAGGTGAAGCCTTGAGGATGAAGGAACTCTTCGCCTAAAATATTTTCAAGTCGACAGTGTTGCCACGTCTATCGCAAACGCATATCTACTCTCCAAATTTTTTAATAATAACCTACTAAACAATTTTCAACTTTAAGTTTCACATTTTCGGAGCAAAATCTTCGAAAAATCTACGATGTATCAGAATACTGAATGTACCAAATTAATGCATGGATTCTTTACTATCAAAGTGCTGAGTTTGGTTCCGTTCGCATAAAAAATAATCGAGATATTGCATTTCCAAACTGGTACTGCAGATGTAAAAAATTTCAAGGATTTATGCATAACAATGCAACAGTGAATGTCAGAGAAAAGTTTTTAAGTTGGTTTTACTGCGAATTCGGTATTTAGTCTATACATAAATAAAAATATAGGTTGTTACATTTGAAAAAGGAAAGTATATATGCATTTGAGATAAGCCTGGCAACACTGTCGACTTCCTCAAGGCTTCACCTGAAATTTCAGAAAGAAATATTCACTAGTTCTTCAAAAACGTTCAACAGGCCAACTTAAAAGGAAAACCCTGTATGTGGTCGATTTCAATAATAAGAAATAATACATGTATAATAAAAAAATAATTAATAAATCAATAATAAATTAACAATAAATATATAATGAATGAATTCAACTGAGACTGAAACAAATGTGCGAGGTTGATGACCAAGCGAAATATTTCGAGTTGTATAGTGAAAGTAAAAACGCAAAAACAAACTTCTCGAATAACTTTGCGAAACTTAATGAATAAATGATTTTCTTTCAGGAGATTTCCCTTGAACTCTCTCGAGAAAAGTTGGCAGCATTGATGAACACGATAAACTCATTTATTATTGAAAGTTTATCAACTCTAGAGGATCTCCGAGAAGTTTTGTTTAGTGATGAAATTTATTTCAAATGAAAATGACTTTTTAAGAGGATCCGAAATAGTACTTATCCATTATTATTCTGAAGACGAAGTTGTGCTTGTCGAAATAAATCTGATGCCTTTTTGATTGCATTATTCCAAATCCGTTCCTAGGGCTACCAACGTAAAGATTCATCCAAATGTGTGTAATTTTCTAGAAAAATAAATAAAGTGACTTTTGCAAAACGACCTGAAAATTCATGTTTGGAAATATTCCATTGAAGGTTATCTGCGGAACTTTTTAGACGATTTTGTTTTTGACTAGCCTAATTCAGCGATTTAGGCTTCAGAGTTTTTCGAGAAATATTCTGTAAATTCTTTGTTCCATTGTCCATTAGGAGAATCTACGATGTTGCAAAATTTATTCGTATTGTAAATTCTGAAAATTTTTATTATTCTTTTGATTTATCAGCGAACACCATCATCCTCAAGTGTCAATAGGTACAATTTTCTTTCATGTTATTTCACCGAAGTATAAAAAGAGTAGCTTCTGCAGGTTTAGAAATTCACAGATGATCGCACGTCAAACAAGTACTTTTTTGTTGCACATTAACAACACTCATTATAGCAGATATTGATGATTGGGTGATGAGATGAATCAAAAACCCCACTACATAAACAACCCAGAATAAAGACCATAAAAGAAGCTGATCACACTGTTTCTTAAAGGTGAAGCTTTACAAGGTCCATCGTTGTTAAGGCTGCATGCAATGCTATTTTTAGGTCATTATACGGTAAAAATCTAATAACAAACAGAATTTAAGGAAAGGCCTTAGCCTTAGCAGGAGCTTTTAAGCGTTCGTTCTTTATTGGAGAAATAAGACTATCATTACCTCAAATTTAAGAATAGAATTGAAATTATAATCTAGAAATTATTCAAAAAATTGAATATCTAAAAATAAAGAATTACAAAAATTTTTAATTTTATGGTTTTGATGTCGCCATCCTCTTGAAAATTTGCACGAACATTCAGTATATCAGTCTTGATTCACGGAATGAATTTCATTTGAATTGGTTTTCCTGTTATGGAAATATACAGATTTGTTTTTCAATATTCCAATTTAATTTTCTATGGTTCTGTCTGTTGACACCAAATTTTGCATAATAATTCAGTTTCTCTATCTTTTCTTACAGAAGAAATTTCACTCCAATCAGATTTCCTGTTATGAAAATATAAAGATTCCAATTGAATTTTCTATGGTTATGTTAATAATATGACCCAGACATTTTGAACGAACCTTCAGTACATCGATCCTCAAATTTCGTTTTTTCAATATTTCAATTCAAGTTTTTGTGATTCTGTTCACACTTTGGACTCGAAATTTGCATGAGGCTTGCTATGAGCATCTTGAATTTGGCCGTAACATTTCATTTCGATTGGTTTCGTTTTTTCTGAGATATTAAGAAAAAAAATTTTTGAATGGTCATATTCTATGGAACTCTCTGTACGATTTGGCTGGTTCACGAACCTAACCGAGCCATTTGGGACCCGAACTCATTGTGAAAATTTCAAGTGTCTAGGACAATTCCTTCGAAAGTTATTGTGCTAACGAACGGACGGACACTGAGAGATTTGAATTTGACCACGAATTCCTGATCAGGAAGTCTAACCCTATTGTTTGAGACTATTTTCTGTTCAAAATTCCAAAATTACAGACATATGGGCACTCGTTTAAGTAGAACGAATACTCAAAAATTGCAGCAACCTTAAGTTTCGAGTTCGATCAACAGGTGAGCTAAAATTGAGAGGAATTATTCGTTTTCTGAGCTGCAGCAAAAATCAAGACATGTCCAAAGTATAACTCAGACCATCAATATCGAATTATCCCAAAAATCCGAAATTTTTTTTGTCTATCAGTATATAGTATTATGTTGTCATCAAATCTTTCATGTCTTTTCGTTTGAAAAGATTATAAGCAATGCATTTGGTAAATAAACTGCTATTTATAAGAAGGGTTCTATTCTATTATTCACGATATTTGGCAATGGTTTAATTTCTTTGATACATATAGAAAACGCATAGAGGTGCGCTTTTATTTCTGGTTCTATGTGTCAGTTGCAGGAACGTCCATTAAAATTTAAAGGTCCATTAAACTCTTAATCCTCCATTATTACAAGGAACTAATGGAGGATTAAGGATTTAATGGACCTTTGAATTTTAATGGGCGTTCCTGCAACTGAGCATATATCTATCAAAATATAAGAGTGAATGAACATAAAACAAATATTCAAATAACAAAAAAAGCAAAATTGTGAAAAACTGCAACCCGTATTTTCACCCATTTTTCGAGTGGCACAGTCTAAGCAAATTCTCCTTGTGCATTCCATATAAATAGGAATTTTGCATACAATACAAATATTGCTTGTTTTTCTTCTTTACTGGCTGAACATCTTTTACAAGCTTTTCTATTCTCCAGTTTTTCGTCTTTCAAAGTATCATTTTCTCTTATTTTTAAAATTCTTTCGATACTCAATCGAATTTCGCGTTATATGATAGTTCTTGAATCTTCGCTTCATTTCAGGTTTTACCAATTCATTGACAATTGTTTGATGAATTCATATCTTGTTAGTTTTGGATTATCCCTTCAAGACTGATGGAGTACCTATATATGAGTTAACAGACGAAATGTCTACCATTCTAAAAAAATTTACATCGGCCATCGTCTTGTTCTTCGACCACATGAATAAATGCTGCATTTTTCATCGAGACTTATAGCGATTTTTGCCATAGATATAATTCGAGCTACGACTCTGTATTTCTTCATCGTTCTCATTTGCAAGAACTTCTAAATCTTCAGTTGTCTCATCTTCATCTGCATTAATTTCAGACTCTGTATCATATTCACTGGGAATAAAATCATCGTCAGAGTCTGAGTCACTTCCTTCACTACCAATTTCTGCCGCCCATTTCAGCACAGTTTCTTCAAAATTCTCATCACTTAATTTCACCCTTTTGGCCGGGCCAAATTCCGCGTTATTAGTCATTCTAAAGTGAGAAACCAACACGTAAATCGATAAGGTTTGTCTCACGAAAGACTTACTTAAACACAGACGTGTGGTCTTTCTGACCCCTCAAAATTTTTCGAGCTCGATATTTTGAAATCCGATCAGTTAAAACTACTTGTTTCATTCGCAGATGTATTCAAACTGAACGATTGACAGGTACATAGACTCGCAAGTCCGTATCTATCATAGTCATTGAAAAACATAGAATTTGAAACCTGGACGGGGTCAATTTGACTCCTCGTCTGTGGTTACGGGTTAAGTTTCGAGTTCGATCAACAGGTGAGCTAAAATTGAGAGGAATTATTCGTTTTCTGAGCTGCAGCAAAAATCAAGACATGTCCAACGTGCAATTCAGACCATCATCCCTAGACACCAAACATTATTCCCTTTTTCTCTCCCTATACTCCACCCTTAGCTCCCCTTTCTTCTCCCTCCAGCGAAACAAATCAACACAGAATTGTCCAACCTGACTCACGGTACTGATTGGAAAACTCTTTCGAATATTACAATGGGAAATATTATTTTCCCGAGCAAAACCACTCCGGTTCGTAATTCAGAAAAAAGGGAGCTATGTAATTTCCATTTCCTTTATGTTTTCAGGACTTCTCTTTCTCCATTCTCCGCGGTCTTATCGTAATCGAAAAATGAAACGTTCCATTCTTGTGTGCATAATCGAAATACGAGATGGCTGCCTAGATAGGGGTTGCGTTCCTTTCGAAAGGGTTGCGCGGGCTTTTCCACGGTACAATGGCGAAGTGAATGTGCATTTTGATCCGATATGGATATATCGCCGGTGAATGTTGCATTTTAAGCTATTTTTCGTCGCTCGCGAGCTCGTGAATTGGTATCTGCATTTCTAGGTTATGTGTGCATTGGGAAGGACGTGATTTCATTAGGGAGGAAGAAATGGACTGTTTGAGCACAGTGAAATAGTTATTTAATCAAGTCAGCATCGATTGTCCCTCCCTCGGATAATACCAACAGAACCACAAGAAGAACATCGCACATGCATCCCTTTACCGTCCAACTCTCCACGCATAGAACATCGACCTTCTCCAGTACTTTCATCCAAAGGGTCTCTAGAGTGTGGAACCAACTTCATGCCCACGCCTTTCCTCAGAATGTTAACCTCCAGTCATTTAAATCAAGTGTTAATAGACTGAATCTGTCCCTCCTCCTCCGACACCCACGGTACACTAGTACTTAGGCCTGAGCCTTCGTGGTCTGTCTCAGATAAAAAAAAAAAGTAGGTTATTAAAGAAAGCGACTAATGGTCAAGATATTTTAATGCGTGAGCGGAGCGAACGCGTTAATAGTTCGAGACCATTAGTATAGCTGGATTAATAGCCGAGTTGATCACAAGATTTTTATGACGATCCCAATATGAATTGTGTATGAATTCTTGATTGAAATTCATTCTCATTTTGCACAAGACTTACATTTGACATAATTAAATTTCTATGTATCTATGTTCCAGTATAGTTTTGACATTTCTCGCAGTGCTTCTGAATATTTTGTTAACGGTTGCCATGAGTATTGCACATTAAAATAGCAGAAATTGAGCATTAAAATAGGTCATAATGATCAATTTCGTACACATGAAAATCACTTTTTATTTTAAGATCGACGGAAAATTATCTTAATTTACATAATAGAATTCGATATTTAGGATGAAAAACCAATATTTTAAACTATGGGAGATGATTACCCTTCAGTAGGGTCCTGTAGCGGTCTTAAAAGAACAGGAGATTCGAAAAATCATCACTTGGAATGCCAGATCTGGTTTAAAACGCCCTCGTGGCCCAAGAGCACGAATTAAGTATTTTGTATCTGAATAGTGAAGGTATCTATTCGAATAGTTTTAAGTTTCAATTTCGTTAAAACGGCGTGGCAGGGTTTTTTCTACTGAGATTAATCCCTGTGCTCTAGAATTATCATACGCCAGAATAGTATGGTACCCCGTTTTGCACCAACCTCTGCTAGGTACTTTTTTGTTTCATGTATGGTATTTTGTTAGCTCTCAATGTAAAAAAAATGCGAGGCACTTTGGGGGATGGTTCCTGGATGAAAATAAGCAGGGGTAGTTTTTATGAATTTTTTCGAAATCGATCCCCCTTCCAAGACACAGCCTTTGGAAGGCGATGAAGAATTGACAGTTTTCAATTTTTTCAGAAAACACTGAGTCATGAAACTATACATAATATGATTCATTGAGTTGATGTTACCCACACAATTTCTTTTGATTCCATAACTTCATTATTGGGGGTTGAAAATAACCACCCTTCATGATTTTCCATCAAAAATTGTTTTCGTGGGATAGATTTTCGAAAAATAAAATTCTCTCATGATTTCCAATTCAATTCTGGAGAAAAAGTATCTCGCAAAATTTCGATACAGTCGATACTTTTTTCGGAAAAAATGCAAACTTACAAGCAGTTATGATCACTGTTCATTTCATTTCATCGTATGTTCCATATAATGAATATTCTAAGATATTGTTTATGCTCAAAATTGGTTCTAACAGAAGAACAAAGATTTTTTATGATTCTTTCTACCATTTTCAGTTTCAGAAGCGTTCGATTTTTTTGATAAACAAATGCAACCGACATGCTCGAATACTTTTTCACTGATAAAATTGATTGCAATCTAACATGATGAACTGAAGGCTTGTCTGAAACTGAGTATATTGTTTCAAGTCAGAGAAAAATCTGTGCGTCAATTGATGAGAAAAAAAAATTAAATGTTTTATGTTATGTTACCTGCATGCCAAGGAGGAACCATTAATATTTCAGAGACATCTGACAGTTTAATAATCTCTGGAAGCATACTGAGGACGTATCACCCAACTGAGACTTAAAATACTAGTCTCCATAGATAGATAAAAGTCAGAGATCATTCATCAGTCCCTTATTCTCAAAATCAAGCCATCCAACTCCTCGAACTCATAAGCAATAATCCGCCAATTTTCCATCCTCAATTAAATGTTAATCATAAGTTCAAAAAGTTCCGCACTTAGCAGTACCGAATGCACTATTTCCTCCTGGACCTTTCCGCTCGCAAATCTCATTTTAATGAGGCATTCCCGCTTATTGAAATATCCGAATGTCCGAAGTTGGCGCTGGAAAGCGCCGCTGCCTTGGATCTGAATTATTCGTTTTCCCGATGCGCCGCTGCAATTGTACGGTTTCATCAGTTCAAAGTTCGAAAACGGGGGACTGTTCTGGAGTATGATTACCTCGTAGATTGTACTCGAGAGTGGAGGATAGGCCAATTTGTGGATGTGGAGTGGACAATTGGAAGATATTAACTGATCGTTCGATGGATGCTGCAATTTTGGACGAGAAGATTTTCCAACGTTTACCGAATAATTTCTCGAAACCTTTATAGGTTTTCACTCCCAGTCTCTGAAACAGAAATAATTAGAAATTCTAATGATGATCAGATACAAACAGAAAACCGTCAAGAACAACCAAATTTGTTGAACGTCGTTCCATATATTTCTTGCCTTTCAGAGAAAAGAAGAAGAATTGGTTCCAAATTCAACATAAGAACTGTTTTCAAAACACGAAATTATCCATTCTAAACAGAACGAAACCAATGAATGAGACACAAAAATCAAAAAATTGTTTTTACAATATTCCCTGTATATGTGGAAAATCTTATACAGAAAATACATCAAGACCTTCAGAGATAAGAAAACGGGAACATAAGAACATCATCAAAATAGAGACATTACAAGATCACAAATTGCAGATCATGTATGTTCAAATAGCGGAGATCATATGATGAACTGGAACAACACAAAGATCCTAATGACGGAACCTGATATTTATAAAAGGAAAATTAAGGAATCTACATGTATTTTGTTAGATGAAGTAGATAATTTGGCCAAGTGTTTTGTTGGAATAGATCGTATTTGGATTGATTTATTGAAGAAAAAAGTGACATCAGGAAACTTAAAATTAAATAAATCAACATCTCCAAGTGTTGACAACTTTCAATGTCAATTAGACTGCAAATGAGAAAACACACAATTCTGAATATTTAACAAGTTTGTCTGAAGAAGATGTCTGATATACACACCGAAACGTTACATCGTCCTTTTCATTTATTTCCCTTTTTCAGTTTTAAAGTTAGGCAACAATTTTTTCAAGACAAATTTTTCCCTGACAAACAGGTGCAAAGATTTTCGCAGGAGCACTTCATCTCCATTAATTTTTTTTAATTATTTCTATTTCAGAGACTGGGAGTGAAAACCTATAAAGTTTTTCAGAAAAACGAATAATGTTTCTAACGTATTAATTCTTGCTGAACTGAATAATTCTATAGAGGATCTAAAATTGAATTAATTAAGCAAAACCAATATATTTATCCTAGTCAAAACTTAAACGAAAGCTTTATCGTTCAGCGCAAATATCTGTAATTTTCTATTTGTGAGCCGAAAATGGTCTTAAACGATAGGGGTGTCAATTTTCGAGATCACTCGTTCGACAAACATATTAGTGACGTTTTGACCATAGATTTTTGGGAAAAATGGTTATATCCGTTCGAAATTATTGTAAACTCTCGTCGGAACGAGTAGTTGACGATATGATCGAGAATGAACCCACTTCGAACTATTTGTTCGATTTTTTTTGATATAACAAGCCTCATGCAAAATTTTGTGGCCATAGTGTGAACAGAACCATAGAAAGTTGAATTGGAATGTTAAAAACAAAAACTTCATATTTCCATGGAGAGATATCCGGTTCGAGTGATTTTTTTGTGAATGAGGATCGATATACTGAATGTTCATCCGAAATTTCGTGGTCATAGTATTAACAGAACCATAGAAAATTCAATTGTAATATTGAAAAGAAGAATCTTTATATTTCCGAAAGAGGATGTCCGATTAGAGTGAATTTTTTCTGTGAATGAAGATCAGTATACGGAATCTTCATGCAAAATTTTTTGGTTTTAGTGTTAACAGAACCATAGAACATTTCATTGGAATATTGAAAGACGAATCTTTATATTTCCATAATAAAATATCCGATTCGAGTGAAACTTATTTTGAAAATTTAAACTAATATACTTAATGATCATGCTAAATTTCAACAGGATCGCATCATCAGAACCATAGAATTAATTTTTTTTAATATATGTTTTTTACATATTTCATTTTCTGAATAATCTTCGGAATATAATTCCGATTGTAAAGAGATTCTGCATTTATACAGGGTTTCAGCATTTTCTATCATAACTTGATCAGGAAATCTTAAAATGGCAAAAAATAATTTTTGAGTAAACGTCTAGTTCTTTGATTTTTTCCACCTCGCTGTTTTTGAAGGCTAATTCTAGCAAAAGTAGACTGTTGAGTACCATTTTTTAATAATGATTCTGAAAGCTGAGTGTTGAGCGCAGTTTTCAAGCCTACTGAGAAATCATGAAATAGCCTGTTTACATTTTTAATTTAAATTTGAAAATTTAGATCATGATCCGAAATACGTAACTTTTTCACTTGAGATCAACATCTCTATAATTTTTATCAAATTTACGATGCTGGTTATTTTATGTATAAAAGTACTTTTCATGGCGATTTATTCACAAAAAAAAAATCAGAAAACTCTTGTACTTTTTTTTACTTTTTTTTAATATGGTCAAGTTGAAAATTCTCAAAAGTTCATAAAAAAATTTATAACTCGGAAACCATGAAAAATCTCATAACACACATGGGTGATTCGAATACCCCATGAGACGAGGGACCTGTTTTTTTCTTTTGGACGTCAATCGTCCGGCCACCCTGTATATTTGGTATCAATCTCTAATCCCATATAAAATTTGAGGTGATAGTCTTATTGCTCCACCAATGAACGAACACTCAAAAGGTCCTTTTCAGGGCTTTTCCTCAATTTTTTGCTTATTCTCTTTATATTTTCGCTATTCCAAGAGAAAACCATTACTCTGAGAGGAACACTGAAATGGTTTCCTCTTAATCAAGAGAATTCACTCCAGAGACAGAACTCGCATTTTCTGAAAATTATCCAGACTCTCCGTCAGTTCTTGCATAACCCTCCTCTTCAACTTTTCCCCATGCGAAACGAAAAACCTCTGCTACATCAAAAATTCCAACAATAAAGTTTCAAACTAACCGGCCGATATACAAAAGTTTCCCTTCCAGCCCAACTACAGGCTCAGCGTAAAACTTCTATCATACCAGTTTCAATCAAATATAATAAAAGCAATTCAGCTCAAACCGAAAAACTCTGTTCGCCTCTCCATCACGGCAAGCCAGGAACTGTAATTATCAACTATAAAATCGACAATAAATCCCAAACTTTCGTTTTTATTTATAGCCGTTGCGACTCTAGCGCAGACGTGCCCATTATTTCGGGAGATTGGGAGGTTTCGTCTGTGTGAATGACGTTTATGAGTTGCTTGGTACGAGGGGGAGGACACTACCAGCTACGGTATCAGAAAGTGGCGTGGTTTTCGGAATTGTCGCTACAGTTTACTTCCTTCTAAGAATGTTGTTTGGGGGAATTTATTTCATTAGGGGGAAGTGAACTCGCCACAACCTGTTTTACATATAACAGTTTTACCTTTGGTGTGATGATGGATTAGATTCACACCTTTATTCTGTAGAGGTGTCAGGGGTTAGATTTATTTTTTTCGCTGGCTGGTGGCTGCTTTTTGCGATATTGTTTTTGGGGAAAAGGTGAGCAGTTTCACTCTAATGACAGAATTTCAGGAAATCGAATCTATGGGTTATGATTACCTTATTAGGAGACGGACATTTGATTCTTCGAAAAATCATCACATGGAAACCAGACATGGTTTGATGAATCCTGAAATTGAGGCAGGGGTGATTTCTATATCACTCACCCTTTTTTCTTATCTCTTTTTTTGTTCAGATGTAACTTCTAAAATTCATACGAACCATATCAAAGGAGCTGAGGAATTTCGAACCTAAAAGGAAGAAGATGTGAAAATTTAAGGAACTCTTTCGGGATATTGGTAAGTTTGTTCTGTGTGTCTGTTTTTGAGTTGCTTGGTACGAGGAGTAGGACACTACCGGCTACGGTATCAGAAAGTGGCTCTGTTTTCGGAAGTGTCGCTCCGGTTTACTTCCTTCTAAGAATGTTTTTTGGAGGAAATTTTTTCATTAGGAGGAAAGTGAACTTGCCAAAAACTGTTTAACATCTTAACTGTTATTCCTTTTGGTGTGATCATGGAATTGTTTCACACCTATATGGCGTGGATCAGTAAGGTGTTAGATTTATTTCTTCAACGGACCCGAGTTTTCCTAGGAAAATAGCGAGCCGCAGTTATGTTTTGATTTCCGAATTTTAGCACTTCAAATCAATAGGATATGATAACCTAATACTGATAGTATGTAGACTGTTTTTTAGACAATTTTTAAACAGTTAACTGTTACCAATCAGGAAGCCTCTTCCTCAGTTCATTCCTTCCTGATTGGTCGTTTCTCTTCGAATCTTTTTTAGAGGTATTCTTTATCATTCTGTCCTTCTGGCCTAGCTCATGGAAGTTGTCTGTACATTCATAAAGTAACTCGGTCCTTACTTGGCAGTTTGTGTTTATTATATTGTTAATACGCTTTTCTGGGAGCTCCTTTCAAAGTTGAGCGTATTTTCTCATGAGGTGTATTTTTGCTTCGAATATGATCAGATATGGAAGTAATAGTCCAGAGTATATGCTCTCATCCCATATACCCTAACACAAAAGATGAAGAAACGACACAATGTGTCATTCGCAGAGTAGGAAATAAACATAGATATACACTACGCGTGAAGTGTATTTTAATCAACTAAGCATTAGAGTGATATGGAAAGCATTTGATTGCCGCACTGTTGTGTTAGTAAACAATAGGTTCGATTTTCATTTATACAATTCCTGAATTTAATACAACATTTTCATAATTTTGCCTTAGCTATAATTACCGGAATAGCCTTAAGCAACAGTAAATTGCCACCAAATCAGTGGAATAATTCAGTTTATCAACGTCAAATCGAAATGAAAATGAAAACACATCGCATTCAGAAACTAAACAGTAACAGACGATGTTGCCAAACTGAAATGATTGTCTGTAACAGACTCAAGCCGTTAATATCAGAATCGGGCAGCGGTAGACCAATTAT
The DNA here is from genome assembly GCA_013421045.1 of Propylea japonica. Taxonomy (NCBI): domain Eukaryota; kingdom Metazoa; phylum Arthropoda; class Insecta; order Coleoptera; family Coccinellidae; genus Propylea; species Propylea japonica. Next base: position 2,630,622 of record CM024248.1, on the reverse strand, counting down.
CCCGATACGGAATAATACATACGGCACCAGTTCGGAACGCCGGCATATTGTTCGCTTGTATGAATAGATTCTACTTGGCTACATAACAAATGAGCGAAAACATCTCTATGGTCACTTTTTAATCTGTGAGGTGTCATTCATTTCGCTTCGTCTCCCAAAGTTAAGAAGTTGCGTTGCTGGGATCACCAGCTCGGCACACTCTGTACATAGATCATTATCCCGCACGTAATTTCAGGGCTGAATTCCCCGAACTCAGCGAAATTCCAAGCGCTCCAAAGGCGATATTAATCAAGAAGTCCGATACAGAAAAAGACGAAATCCACCACCAATCCTCCGGAAAGCCCAATCCCCTAATCACGAGATATCAGCTCGGAAACTCCTGTCTCCTTAATATTTAATTGCCAAGAAACATTGTGCGAAACACAAAAGCACCTGCCTAAGTAATTTTTCCTGTTCCCGGAATCTCACGCTGCTACGTCCCGCACGGAACAATAGACTCTACTTTCGGAGTCTTTCACCGTCCCGGACCCTCGTCTCTGGACGTGTCCCCAGTCTCTGGAGATGACGAAGATGTCGGCTACTAATTTCGGATGTAACAATACAGCAATTTTGGATTGTGCCGCTGATGGAATTAGATGGTTGTCGCCGGGATTGGAAATTATTTCTCCGATATTCCTTTTGTCGGTTTCTTAGGAGGAGAGAATCCGTGAGGATTTGGTGGTGATTATCAATTGGGATTAAGGGATAATGAGGAGATCCTTCTGAGAATTAGAGTTATATAAGTGTTTTTGTTTGTATTTTTACGTTTGATGTGATTGTCAATCAGATAGTAACAAGCTTCATTATTTATATTTATAATTTTAGATCGAAGTTTCAATCTGTTGGAGCTAATTTTTTAATGTACTAGTCTGGTAGTGAGTTCCTCACACATTTGAGGTTCTGAAAAACCATCATTTGAAGAACCAGACCTGGCATTTTAACCCCTGCTGGTTCAACTTCATTCGAGAATCTAAAAGATTTCTCAGAACAAGAGTCATTATTCATCAAACTGATCGATGTTGACGCTATCGCAGAAAAACAAAGACTGCCATAACTGAAAAGGTGCTCTAATGTTGGTTATCACCCACACCGATTGGATCAGGAGTGTATTGTTGAACTGTCTCGAAAGATTAGCACACCAGGTCAAGCGCAAGCAGAGAAGCTGACTGCGCCCTAAAAATAGAAGGTTTATCAAGCTCTCATTACATCAGAAAACGAGTTTTGTTTGATTTCTGAGCTCATCACAGGTCAATGTACGGAAAGGTATGACCATCACAAGATCGATGGGGAAACTGTGATAACTGTAGGTTACGTGGGTTGGCCACCATGGCCATCTTGCACATAGAATGCCAGTAGTTGAGTTGGTGCAAACCAGACTACAATGAGTGACATGACACAAGCATCAGCCGACATAATAAATAAGATAATAAACTCTACTTTCGAAGTCCTTCACCGTCCCGGACCCTCGTCTCTGGACGTGTCCTCAGTCTCTGGAGATGACGAAGATGTCGGCTACTAATATCGGATGTAACAATACAGCTATTTTGGATTGTGCAGCTGATGGAATTAGATGGTTTTCACCGGGATTGGAAATTATTTCTCCGATATTCCTTTTGTCGGTTTCTTCGGAGGAGAGAAACCGTGTATTTTAGAGGATTTGATGGTGATTATCAATTGGGATTAAGAGATAATGAGGAGATTCTTTTGTGTTCGGAGTTATAGCACTGTTTTTGTTTGGATTTTTACGTTTGAAGTGATTGTTAATCAGAGAGTAACAACCTTCATTATTTATATTTTTAATTTTAGATCAAAGTTTCAATCTGTTGGAGCTAATAATTCAATGTACTAGTGAGGTGGAGAGTTCCTCACACATTTGAGGTTCTGAAAAACCATTATTTGAAAAACCAGACCCGGCATGTTCACCCCTGCTGGTTTGACTCCATTCGAAGATCGAGAGGATTTCTCAGGACAAGTAAGAGTTATTATTCATCTTCATTCAACTATGCTTTGTGTGTGATCCAATATTGATACTATTTTAGAAAAAAAACAATCATTGCCTTAACTTGAATAGAGCTTTCATGTTGGGTGTCACTCACACCGATTTCAGAAGGAGTGTATAATAGAACTGTTTGCATTACCTCACGAGATGTCTAGTGAAAAAGAAAAAATGGAAAACTTGTCGAAGGTTCGAAAATTTCCATTCCTATTTTTTCTTGGAATCACTGAAAATCTCAATTCTGATAAACCCTGATTAAAATTCAAATCAAAACCATCTTCTCTGCCCTCCAACACCAATTCTCCCGCATCCTTATCCAAAAACCCTTGCATAATACCCAAAACATCTCCACCAAAAGCCCAAAAACAACAATAAAAACACTAAATGCGTGAGACACAGAACTTCAACCGATTTTTTACTCTCTGCAAACTCCCGTCATAAACGGCCAATTCCGAAGTGTCATTTCCGGGTATCGCACCTTAGAGGATTTTTCAGGCTGAGATTTTTTCTCCGGACGGAGTGATTCCAACTTAGATTACGCGATATCCGAAAAGTTCGCGCGAATATTTAGACGCTGCTACGTCGGCCGAATCGAGTAGATGCCAGCGTCCCGACGCTGCTTAGATTGGATAAACTTTTGGAAGTTCGACATATGCCTGGCGGAATGTATTCTGTATGGTGCATAGAAATTGAATATTTCCGACGGTTTTCCGGAGTTCTGAAAGTGGTATTACTACTTCGTGCCGATGGTGTTTTTCTGAGATGTCTTCATTTTGGGGTTGATCAGATGTAAGATTTTGATTGAATTCTTCGGACTTTATGTGGCTTTTCCTCTTTATCGACAACCATGACGTTTATTAGTCACGGGTTCTCTGAAATATCTGTAATATTGTATACTTAAAATGAAATGACTCTGTTTCATTCGCGACGAATCAATAACATATTTAGCATTATTAGAACTGAGGTCGATAGACAGATGCGTTTTCGGATACTTACTCGGGTTAACTCGATCCCTATCCTTCGCGTTCGTTTATCTCACCCGAACATCCAACCCGTGTTCGGTGCTTTTAACTAGATCACTGACTCAGGTTGATCCATCGTATCGTATCGAAAAAAGCTAGAATAAGTCTTCCACTCTTTTCTAAGTAATTTTATTCATTCTTTTCCTAAAAAATATGGGCAGAAAAGAGAATTTGGCTCGGTGTAAAATGTGTGGTCCATGAGCCAAGAAAATATTGTAAAACAACTTCTTCATAACTTTGTATGCATATCCTTCTGCGCTAAAGCTAAAGCCTTATTTACTTCTTTAACATAGGTACTCAAAGATAAAATAAAAGTGTCTTATGGTTTCGCATTATATTCTAGAGCAAGAAAGCCTTTACCAAAATTTCGATGCAGTCGATACTTTTCTATGAAAAAAAGATCACTGTTTATTCCATTTCATCGTATGTTCCATAGAATGAATATTCTTAGATATTGTTTATGCCCAAAATTGGTTTTGTCAATTGTGCTTATTAATCGAAAGAAAGTTCTATTTGTGAAATTAAAATATTACGGATATAATTTTCTTCCGGAAATTAGTAGGTAATTGAACCTACTTGAAGATATAAAGAACTTCTTCATCTCCTGTCACAGATATACACTATATTAGAATATTCATTCTATGGATCACTTATACGATGTGCTTCATATTATGTATAGTTTTAGGACCCAGTGTTCTTAAGAAGCCGTTAAAAAATTAAAAATTGTCAACTCGTAATCGCCTTCCAAAGGCTGTATCTTGGATAGGGAGACGATTCCGAAAAAACTCTATATGAACTACCCCTGCTTATTTTTATCGAGGAATTATCTCCCAAAGTCCCTCGCACTTGTTCACAGACACCCTGTATATCGTCCTTACATCACTCGAATGCTGTCCTGTAAAATCCCTGTTCTCAGTCCTTTTTTTAACATCTTCCGTTCTTCTCTCACAAAACAAACGTAAGCTGATTAGGTACTCCTTCTCCAACCGAAGAGCAAATTTCGCCAGTCATACGGGCGAAACCGCAGCACAGCGCCCCGCTAATTTACGGCGAATCCAGTTCTGACAAATTAACACATTACACAAAATTGCGCCCGTATCGCAATTCGTTATACTATGCGAAATAAATTATGCCGAATTGGGACGTATTTCACCCGAAAATTTCCAATGGACGCGAATATTTCGACGCGAGCCGATCTTGCCGGTCGATTCGATAATTTGTTTGTCTATCGGTCGGATATTGTGCTCTTCCGTACGATTGTTTTCTCGTTAGAGATTTAGCTTTGTATCAACATCATTTCTGGAGTTATTTCATTATCAAGGTACACACATCATCAAACACTATAATAATGGAAATGGGTACTAAACATACTTTCTTTTCAGTGAATTGCGAGTAAAATAGACAATACTGCAACGAGAAGCATGTTCTGAAATTGGAAAAAAAAGAAATTCTTTATTCACCAATAAAAACTGTTACACAGTGAAAATGAGAAAGCCATACAATACAACTAAGAAATGAATAAATACACTTAAATAATTAACAATCAATGTTACTTTCCATAAATTCATTAATAGTATATGGCTCTAATCGTAGTAACAAACTGTAGCTATCTTTCAGAAAGGATTTGAAGTTTTTGTTTTGTTCAAACTTGAGCGGAAGATTGTTGAACAGTTTCAAACACATATATAGTCCGTTCACGAAAGGTTGAGCCGTCGGTTGGCCATGATAATTTGACATATTCCACTGTGTATTTTAAAATTTTAGGTTATGATGTTTATTTTCTTGTCAGCTAATTACGCAATGTTGTCAATATTGCATAGAGTTGTCTGATAACTCGTAAGCTCGTCGGACGAGGCCGGGTACATTCGGCAACATTGAATTTATTTTACGTTATGACAGCAAATACTGCCAACTTCAGATAAATAAAGAAACGCCTACTATGTGCTCAACCTTACGTGAACGGAGTATTCCTCTCAAAGATAAACTATGTTTTGAGTACATCAAGAATATTTCTGATCACTTATGGACAATGATTGGTTTAATGATGTTTTCTGCGTAGTCCAACATTTCCAAGAGCCTGAAGACTGAGTCTTGAATTTCCATTTCGTCGAATTATTTTTTTTTGCATTTTATCAATTGGAGACTCGATATACCAGAAATGTATGAAAACTATGCCTGGACATGAATTATGGGGATTCTAAATTTTTTTCTATTCTCTGACCAGACATGCTTACCAAGTGGAAATCAATAAATTTCAAAATTTTTACAGATAATTGATATCTATAGGTAATCAGTGAACAATACATAATATAATATATAAGAACTGAACACAAAACGATGAAATCAGAATATATTGATTTTATAGATTCACTCAAGAAAGTCATAATTTTCAACAAAGATTTCCACAATTCCTTCAATCGAAAACTCTCAACTGATTCGTTAGGTCTAAAATAGCTATTATCACAACAAGGGAAATATGAATAGTATATTTCCCGAGGCATGTATAGGCAACCGTGGGAAATGTATTCATATTTCTCGTGTTGTAATCAATAGTTTTTTCGGATCGAAACATAATCGTTCTTAAAATGGAAAAATTAATATTATATTGTAAATTTTTGATGTATTTGGATTTTTAAGGTTGCTATTGGCCGTGTCGAACTACGTCGAAACTCAAGCGGCGAAAGCCGTGATTTTTTGATTCCGGTTAAATCTAAAGCTGCCTATAGTAAATAGTATGAATACTTTGAGGAGTGGAAAAGAAAAAGTTTGGTGGACGGTGTCAGCGAAAATATTTTGCTAGCATATTTTGAAGATTTGGTATGTTGCTCTTATTCATATTGTTTTTTTCAATGTATGATTAATTCATTCGATCTCCTGACGCAGGAATATTCACCAAAAACGTTATGGCAAAAATTATCTATGTTAGGATCCATGCTACATTCGAAGGAAAAAAACGAATGGTAAATTATTCGATGAAGTGGAAGTATTTGATAAGAATAAAAATAAAGGATTCGTTCCCAAAAAATCAGCAGTGTTGTCTCGGGAGCAGATCAAGAAATTTTTGATAGAAGCGTAAATGACTTTTTTCTGATGTATAAGGTTGCATATTATACTATTTTTAGTGAAATATGACTTGACGTTCCATATTTCCCTTGAGAAATATGAGTGTGTTATGACATATGGTAACTAAGGCGATATGGCTCAATTTGATTCGATCAGAAAAATAGTATATTATATTATAAGGATTAAAAGTGCATATTTTTTTAACGAGCAATATTTGCAGTTGCGAGGCGGAGCCGAACGAATGCAAAATTGCGAGTAAAAATAGGCACTTTTAGTCCGTATAATATATAAATTTTTTTTCTCCAACCAAGTCAGAATTGAAATAAATTTGGTTCTATTCAAAACTCGTTAATGATTTGGTAATAAATTTGAACACCTACTAATTATAACAGCGATAGCAAGTTTAGAGCATAGTAGGCGTTTCTTTATTTATCTGAAGTTGGCAGTATTTACTGTCATAAAGTAAAACGTTGCCGAATGTACCCGGCCTCGTCCGACGAGCTTGCGAGTTATCAGAGAATTCTATGCAACATTGACAACATTGTGTATCAATCTGACAAGAAAATAAAGAATATAATCTAAAATTTCAATATACACAGTGGAATATGCCAAATTTCCATGGCCAACCGACGGCTCAACCTTTCGTGAACGGAGTATAGTTGTTGATATATGTTGGGAGTTCAGAGTTTGATAGAATCATCATTTTTGTACGACAATTATTGTTTTCAATGTGTAATAAAATTGATTCAAGATTTAACGTAACTGTTAGTAATAAAATTCGAACATTCGCCCATTTATCACTTTTGACGCCTCGATACTGTATTAGCCCTCACTATCGAAAATTTTCGTAGAGGAAAAAGTTGGGCGTCTCGTCAAAATGAAGCTACTCACAAATATTAAAATCATTAGTAATCATCATGAAAAACAAGCTCTGGCCCATGGACTATAACACATGGACCAAACACAAAACGATGGAATCGAAAAAGTCCGAGTTCAAGCATTCACCTAAGTAACTGATTATTTTCAAAATCAATTTACCCAATATCCTCAATCAAAAACTCTCAACCGATTCGTTACATCTCCGAATCATCGACTTCATAAAGACCCTTCGAAGAACCCACTCAGGCAGCAGTCATTCCATTCAATAATTATCTCCCCCCGATTGAATCAGAACTGTCTACATCATCGCTGTGTTATCATTTCCCTTCATTTAATTTCCTCTTCTCCAACTTTCAGGCGAAGTGGGCGGAGTCAGAGATAGAGAGCAGAAAGTCCCCACGCACACAGCCTACTATCTCAATATTAACTTTTCAACCGAGCAAAAACTATGATTCCAATTAGGCTAAAACGGAGATGGGCATCGGTCTTCGGCTGTTTTTCCACCCCTTTTCCGTCTTTTCGGGGTCCGAATTAATTCGGTGCAAGCTTTCTGGATGCTCCCCGCGCTGACCACCGCTCTCTCTCCAGAGATATCTCATTCATTAGGAGGAAAAGGGCCCGTCTAAATTTAATTATTTCGATTCGTTAACGGGAATTTTGCTGCGACGGTGGAACAGTTGTGAGTATCACGAAGGGGAGTTTAAGGGTTGAACTGGATCTGCTGAGGAGTAAGAATGAGTCGGAATTTTGGAGGATTGTGCTCTGAGGAGTCGGGATCATATGAGTTTTTGTCATGGGAGATCAGCGTGGTGCAATAAGTTTGACCAAATTAAGGTATTTGTGAACGGGAAATTCTTGATAATGGTTCATTAGTTGAAAGATTATTTGGGCTGTTTCCATTATCTTGGATTATTCTATCCAAGCGTTCGCCAGTTGTCCTCACAATAATCACAAAATTGAACTTAAAATTCAGCAGAATTAATGCGACTAGCTTCTGACATTAGCTTGAATTTTTACAAATTTTGTGTTAGAGGTCACTGACATGATTTCATAACTAAGATGATATTTGTAGTATTCAAATTAGGTTGGCACTTCCTTGATTCGGAGTTCGACCTCCTCAATTCAGAACGAATTATTGGTCTCCAAACATCCTTCATTTCAATGGAGGGCGCACTGATCGGGTTGGCAGTTATAGTCATGAGGGCTGCTTCCTTTAATTTCCTCCTTTTCTATCTTTCTTCCTTTGATATTATGCAAGCCTCGTTCCATCTGATTTTGTGGTCTTAGTTCATTACATGTTGCACTAGTTTGGATTTTTCGGTTTCTGTAAGTTGCGCCAATCTCTGGCGTTCTTTGGTTCTAATCTTGAGGGGGCGTTTAGTTTCCCCAATGTAGGTTCTGCCGCATTCACAGGGTAATTCATAAATACATTCCTTGGTAATTTGATCTACGTTGAAAGGTTTCAGTTTCGTGAGTTTTTCCCTGTGTCTTTGGTCTTGAATGTTGTTCTCGCATTGTATTTGTTATCAATCCTTCTAATCTTTTCAGACATACCCTTACATATGGTATTACAGAGGTTATTGTTTCTGTAGGATCATTGTCTATTCGTTGGGGCTCTGTTCTTGTTTCCTTCGGTTCTCTGGCTACATCGAGAATCTTCTTGAGGTAGCCATATTTCTTGAGAGTTTTTGTAATTTTGTTGAATTCCTCATTACGATCTTCTGGATTAGAGCATATCTTGGCTGTTCTGTAGTATAAGCATCTGGGTACTCCTAATTTGGTGCTCAGATTATGGTTGGATCTGTAATGGAGATATTCGTCTGTGCTAGTTGGTTTTCTGTAGACTGTGGTTTGGGGAGTCCAATTTTGCTCATGAACAAGTATCACAAGGAAGGTAGTTGGTTTTTTTCCTCAATTTTCATCATGAATTGGATCGATTCTTTAATGCCATTGAGGTGTTCTAGGAATCTGTATAGGTTTTCTCTACCATTTTGCTGTATCACATATGTGTCGTCTACAAATCTTAGCCATAATTTTGTCTTAAAATCATATTGTTCCAATGCTCTCTTTTCGAAATATGTCATGTATATATCAGTGAGAGGTGGAAATATTGAGGAACTCGCCAACCCAAATTCTTGTTGGTAGAAGTTGCCATTTATTAGGAAGTTAGTTCCGAATTTTGAGGCAGAAATGATTGCCCACAACTCGGTTATATGAAAATTCGAGACCAAAAACAACGGAATATGATAAAAACTGTGAGAAAAAATATGAAGAGATTCTCGGTTGAGTATGTTTTATAAAACTAGATACTATATGATAACAGGGTCAAAATTTTATTCAAGTGCTCCATGATGATATGTAATCTTATGCACTATTACCGGAAACTCACACGTCGAAGATTCAAATGTTACGCAATCTGGTGTCTTTATATGTTTTTTGATGTAGGGCCATTTTTCTTGCCCGATATCAATTTGGGAAATCAAACGTCCTGGCATTTTCCACAAATATTCTCAACATTACAACGCTCGTCGTTGAGAACTGATAAACTTCGATACATCAGCCAGAGAAGTCTTTGCTGGCCTGGGAGTGCATAACTTGCAAAAAGGGCATAACGTTCGCACCTGGTGGACCTGAACTTTCTTCGAACTTGGAAAATACCATTTTAGGGAAGCGGTCCAGCAATAAGAGTTCAATAACAGAATAACCTCCTGGAGAAATAGCCCTGGATTTACTAAGGCCAAAAAAATTGTGATGATTTCACCTACCTATACAAGAAAACTGCTAAAGCTGTGATGGCAGCACTGCTGACAAGATACTGTCGGTAGATATCTCATTTGTACCGTATGGAAACGCCAGTAGATAAGATTTTCAGACTGTGTGGATTAAAAGCAGAAACAGCTGAACACATGGTATGCACTAGTCCAGAGCTGACTGGCCTCAGAATAATTCATATAGGAAAGTCGGTCTTGGAAACTCAAGAAGTAACAAACAATGCTTCCAAGGAAATTGACAGTCTTATCAACACTATTGACAATCCCTTTGGATCTCCGTGAATGAGTAGGGTGGAGAACAAAAGATCTACATGGTCACAGTTTCCGTACCCTTGTGCTAATAATACGCTGTCATAAGTATCCCTCATTCTACATCACGTTCTACAGTCCATACCAATAACTCCATGACAGGCGACAAAACACCTTCAACGTTCGCTTTGATAGGCAATGCTGACTCCCCATTCTCGATCGTTTGTCCCATTCGGCTATTTAGTCGAATCGACCACGATCAATCGGGCACATCTATCATTAAGCGCAGATATACGACGGCAGGGTCGTAGAAAGTCAACCGTGCGGCTTGCTGAGTGCATTTCGATGTTTCACCTCCAGAGGAGGCTGCTCTCGATCGGCCCACGCTATAATTCATCTTTATTACAGACGACCTACCACGGCGTCGTTAGTTCTCATTCATGCAATGCATGTCGACTACAGGGCCGAACACCGGTTCTGCGGTATCGATTTCCATCGAGGACGATGTTCGGAAGTGATGATTCTGGGAAATATCAGAGAGCTTACACGATAGTTTGGGTGGGTTGAATATCGTAACGTATTATTGTAGCTGAGAGTTTGATAGTAGTTTCCTGTGCTTTGCAGAAGGGCACGTCAATTTAAGTTGACTTTTTTCTACTGATGTTTGACTTGATTCTTCATGAATCGTTCAACACCTGGAAATAATTAATCGTTTACTAGACGAAGAAATGATTGTATCAGTGCTCAGGAAGATGCTCAAATGAAGATTCGTCGGCATTCTGAGCTTTTTGCCTTCTGTAGGGTAAAAATCAATCAGGTTTCCCCATATGAATTATTGTTCTTAGACCAGACAGCAGTGAACTCACAGAGCCTGCAAATCTTATCCGTTAACTGTCCTATACACCGTTATAAGTGATATTTGTACCGACATCGACAGTGCCCCGTCAGCAGTCGCACCATCACCCGAAACTCAGTGACAGTTTCAGGAGCTTTCTGGTATAGGTAGGTGGATTCGTCACAAACTTTTTGGTCTGAGCAAGTCCAGGAGTGTTTTTCTTGACGGTTATTCTGTTATTCAAGTCCCATTGTTGGATTGCTGCCTCACATTGGTCTTTTTCAAGCCCTCAGATAAGCACAGCTACAGCAGGTTTTAACCTTGATGAATTTTCTGCAAGTTCATTGCTTTTTCATGATAATAATGATAATGTTTATTTCAAAATCCTACATACATGCCAGACATATGTTATCAGAATGAAACATTCGTCAAAAAAACATTATTTTTTTTAACACAACTGGCACCCATACTAGTGTCACTTCATCGCTTTTGCCAGATTCTTCATGGTGTTACGGCACTCCTAGGCCTGCAGAGATCCCTGGCATTATGATTCTAGAGCCTGGCTATCCGTGGTCATGTAGACAAGCAGCTTCTTGAGGTTCATTTTGAGACACTCTTGAGCGCATATTTAGACAGCAAGTAGCTTTGTCTGTGAAATAGAGACATGACTTTCCAGGGCTCTAGAGATCCCCAGTTTGGGTCTTCTGCTGACCTGGGAACGCCATACCACCATAAGGCAACTGGCAAAAGGCAATAAACTCTTCTATGGGTGTCAGGGCATTGTACTGTAAAAGGAAATAAAAAAGTCGATGAGTGCATCAGAGGTTAACATCTGGTGGACCTGAACCTTTCTGTGGACTTGAAAAAGACCATTAAAAGGCAGCGCTGTAGCAATGGTTGTTGAATAATAGAATTATATTATATACTCTGGAGAAAAACTCATACAATCACTCATGAGAAAAAATTTGTGTTGATTTCACCAGGCGCTTCAGAAGCTTTTGGTGACTTCATCACGATTTTTTGGCGAAATTGCTGACGGGGCACTGTCGGTACAAATATCATTTACACCTTATGTGAAAGTCATCAGATGAGATTTGCAGATCCTGTGGATCAGAAGCAAAAATGTCTGAACACATAATATGTGTCAAGAGCTGACTGGCCTAAGAATAATTCATAACTTGGAGAACTCCTTGGGCTTTCATAATTGAGTAGCGTAGAGAATGAAAGATTTACATCTTCGAATTTGGAGTTTATACAACTACATAACAAGTCTGAGAAATCAACAAACTATGACATTCTCAAAACAAAGCTCGTTCGAGTCTACACGAGTTGCTCACCAAATCAACTCGAATTGAGGAGATCATAGAATAAATAGATAGAAACAAATTCTTTTCTCTATGGAGGAGATCTCTTTCTATCAAACGTCGCTAACCTTCGACCGAGGATATCTACCAGAGTTACACAGGGCATAAAAACGTGAAGTATTCATAATTCAATTAGAGCAACATAAAAAACTAGAGAAAAACCAATTGATGCTCCAGAAAAAAACTTTCACCCTCACTCCCTCATGAATATCGACGCTGTCAACCGGCAAACCGATACGGAAATTATCTCTAATAGGAAGACGCCTCCATTCCGTGCGATATTTCTCGGAATCAGGAGGCAGCGAGTGCGCGTTAGGTTCATCCCCACACCCGCAGGGTGCGACCCCCCGCCCGGATTTATCGTACGGTTCCGTCCGGATGAATAATTCAAATTATCGGGTCCATCCGTGTTCAGGGCATTTGTTCGCGAGTAAAAACAGTGTGCATTTTTCAATGGCAAAGGCCGGCTTACGACCGGCGTATATCATATTTCGGGAACAGACCTTCGTGCCGCTACGATGGAGAAGGAATATATGGGAAGATTTAAGGGGGCATGGGGATGGTCATTCTTTAGCCTGTTAACGGTGGATTGGAGCTTTCGAATCGGGATTTGAATTGTGGGGTTGTGTGCCTAGTGACGCGAGGAAGCGGTGATGTTTGGTGTGTTATTTCTAAGCAAAATGATAAGGAAGTAATTTTTTTTTGGGAAAAGAGCCCATAACTTATGTATATAAATATAATTATATAAATTAAATTTTGAAACAGATCCAATGATATTAAAGTAATTGATGATGTTTTTTGTGTTGTTAGTGGTTGTTTGTGATGTTGTAAGGCACTCCAATTTCCTTTAGTAAATTATTGAGAATTAGAGGCAGAATCATTAAAATAGGACTGATAAGGCTGAGTAGACCTCGCTGCACCTTAAACTCAAGATCGATTGCCCTATAGTCAGACTAGTTTCATCTGCGAGGTTATCACTAAAGAACAGTCGCATGAGGATAACTGATAAATGATTATTCTGGTTTAGACTTGGAGCAACGAACGAAATCCTTTTTTCTCGAATTTCCAAAGTCTGTATTTTTTAACTTGTGGGTCGGTAGCTCTTCATTCCAGATATTTTGGAAAGCATACTCTTGTCAGATTATACAAGCTTTTTCCATATAAGCTACAGGCTATTGGATTCCGACACATTCCTTATCAGCTGAATACGCGTTTTTCCTATGTCCTTGCCAAAGACATTATTTGCGTAGGCTTTCAATGACGAGGCATTTTGCGAACAGAAGTTTCCTCCTCCTCTCCACAGAATCTACACTTGTCAGTTCTTGTTAAACCAATTCTCATCATTGTGCTCATTTCCTTTAATTTCTGAGTGACCAGAAACCCAGAATGAAGAGACCTTGTTGTTCCTATCTACATCATTAAGCGTTTTCAAATACTCACTCGGGTTAACTCGATCCCTAACCTTCGCATTCGTTTACGCAACCCGAATATCCAACCCGTGTTCGGAAATTACGGTGCTATTAACTGGATCACTGACTCAGGTTGATCTATCGTAATCCTACTCAAGAGCAGGTTCGTAGAGTCACTGCATGCGCACTGCAGTACAAGTTTGTATGTATTTGAAAATGGCAGGAATATATTTTCTACTCTTTTCTTAGTAACTTCATATATTCCCGAGTATATTCCATTCCCAAAAATTATGGAAAGAGAAGAGAATTTGGCTCAGTGTAAAATGTGTGGTTTCATGAGCCGAGAAAATAATGTGAAACAACTTCTTCATAATTTTGAATGCAGATCTACCTGCGTTAAAGCTAAATCCTTCTTTACTTCTTCAACATAGGAACTCAAAGAAAACATTGAACATGCGAGCGCATACCAGAAACTATGGGATAGATTTTACAGAAGCTAATACATCAAGCAAAGCTAGAAACAATCAGTAAATTAACTGGGACTGAAAAAATAAATCCATAAAATATCTGGTTATGTTATTGATACGACTGTCACTTCAAATCCTAAACTTGCTGTATTCGTAAACTAAGAACCCGGGTCCGTGATCCGAGTAGATCTGTCAAGTTACCCAATGGATCGAGTTAGTAACCCTGAGTATGTTTCCGAGTACGTCTTGAGTAATTTAAATAGCGTCTATATGTCAATGTCAAACTACACGGTATAGCTGTCAGTTTCAGATTATAGCGTTGTCTTGTCCAGTCCCGAAAATATATAGAGTGAGTCACTTATAAGCCCATTTCGGAACAGATAAAAACCTTATGACGTTTCACTTGAAATCGGAAAATATTATACGAATAGTGGTTTATTTGTTGAAGGTAATTTACTGTTGCAATTAATATTCCTCTTAAATACTCATTTTGTTACATTGTAGAAAACCTCGACTTATGTCCGTAACAAACCTGGGTTCCTTTGAACCCGTCCACCTTTCTAAAATCAGTCCAAGATGTACCCTAGCCATCCAAGGTTATTGGCTCGTACAGCCATCTATTCACAAGACCTCTCACGAACTTTTAATGGACTTTTTCCAACAAGATAAGTCCGTACAGAAGAACTATTAGTTCTGCAGGTTGATCCAGAATGGCTGCGCGCCTAATAAAGAGCTCTACAATCCGCACACAGTCTCAAACAAAAATACTGGTGTGTAAAACATTTTTCGTTGCGGAGTTAAAAGTTCAGTAGGAGCAGTCTAATCTCTTTCATCTCCTGTAAGCTGATAACCTGATGCGGGCCTTCTGCCTCTTTTTCGAAGTAAAATTTCCTGCGTCGGCATTTTTTGAGAACTTTTTAATTACCACCATACCCTTTTTCATTCATACTTAATTCGAAGTTTCCGGGTTTTTTGTTGTGTTTGTTGCCACAGTGAGTTTCGTATTCGTACTTTCTCTGCTCAGGAAGTATGAATTTGATGAAGATAATGTATAGTATGAAAGTTGGATGAGTGGTATGTCTTTTAGTATTCGTGACCTTATGCATAGAAAAGAAAATAAACTTTCGAACATTTGTTTTGTACGTTGTAGTCGGTTATTTTTTTATGCCATCAAGCTATTGTTGGCTGAAGCAGATACTCTTCTTCGAGTTTTTTATTTTTGAAATCTTTTTTACCTCAAAATCTTCGCCAAATTTTTATGATACGAATTTCAATCCGAAGAGTATTCTCATGAGATGAAAATGATTAAAGTTTTGAGGACTAGAACATTATTGTCCGACTAACCGTTTTTGAGCGCTCGTTCTACTAAAACGAATACAACCTGTATCGTTTTGCCCAAATGTCTGTAATTTTCGAATTTTGAGCCGAAAATGATCTTAAGCAATAGGGATCGACTCTCTGATGGCGAAAGCATGGTCAAATTCAATTCTGTCCGTGGGTCCGTCCGATCGTCCGTCTGGCCGTAAGCTCGATAGCTTAGGAATGGATCCTCCTAAGGACTTGAGATTTTCAGGGTGAGTTCGGTTCTCAAATGACGCCGTGAATTTCGTTAGCCAGCCAAATCGTACATGAAATATGGCCATTAAAATTTATGTTTCCTAAATATCTCAGACACAACGGAACCAATCGAAATGCGACCACATGTAAAATGCTCATGATAAGCCTCATGCGAAATTTTGTGGCCCTAATGTCAACAGAAGCATAGACAATTCAATTGGAATATTGAAAATGAGAATCTTTATATTTCTATTTTTCCGATTAAACTGAAATTCATTTTGTGAATGAAAATCGATATATTGAATGCTCATGTAGCAGAAAAAAAAGAAGATCGCATTACCTGAAAAATAAAATGATTTTTTTTAATTGATTTTCACATACCTCATTTTTTGAATAATTTCTAGACTATATTTCCAATCGTGCTGACATTTTGCATTTATAGGTATACTTGGCTGATACAATTTTTTTTATACGCATCTCTCGGGAAAAGACCCTTTCAAGCGCCCCGAGATGAATTAAGAAGAAATCGGTTTGTGCGTGTCTTAAACTGCTGTAAGTTGTAACCAAGGGGATATACATCTTGATGTAGGGTATCCATAGCCTTGCAGTTCGGTAAAGAAAAGCCTTCTGATACACCGATGTCCTAGCTGTAGAAAGATGCATGGCAAACTGATGACTATTATCGGCTAGCACTGTTTGTCGATCAAATTGAGCAATGGCAATGGCAGCAGAACACCTTCCGTGGTAGTATCTGTAAAAAGACATAAGTCTCCAACCTTCCTACGGTGATCGAGACTATGAAGGTTGGCAGTTAACGTTGGATCATCTATTAGGCGCCCTGCTCGTTTTTGAATGGAATCAAGTAGGATTAAGGAGTTCTTAGGAGCTGAACGCCAAGCATGAGAGCAATATTCCATAGCTGGACGCACTTGAGCCCTATAAAGTAATAAAAGCTGGTTTGGAGTAAACAATTTCCTCGCACGAAATAGATAGCTAAGCTTCTGTGCAGCTGACTTGGCAACTGAGCAGACGTGCTCATGCCAGGTTGCATTTGGACTGATATTGACCCCTAAAAGCTTAAGTCCATTAGTTGGTTTTATTGTTTTATTGTCCATTATTAGTTGGGGTGCGACTGTCGATGCTTTTCTTGTGAGCATTATTGCTGCACCAATGAACGAGCGTTCAAAATCAACTGCTCAGGAATTTTCTTAAATTACCATCAATTCAAATGTCAATGGGATAACAACATCAAAACCTATGAAAATTCAGCATATACTCAAACTTTCAATCGGCAGAACATTCACCCCATCGTCTGTAGATAATAAATTTGATAACATCTCCCCTGACTTTAATCTAGGCTTGTCATCTATGGCGGAAAACTATAAATTGGACTAATATCCAAAATTTACGACATGATATAAAACACATATAAAAATGAGCACCAGCCAGCCGGCTCTTCGAAAAATTATTTAACGCATTCCTAGTTTATTTTCTCGACTTTACTTTATGGCACATCTCTCTGAAAGAATGACCCTTGCCAGAATAGATAGTCGGAAGTCGGAATTAGTTCGGTTTGAGGTATAATACTTTCAGATGAAGGGAGTGTTTGAGGAAAAGGTTCCTCATATTCTCAGTTGGAAAGTCTGGAAAAACTTGCGCACGTCTTAGTTTTATTGGTTCGTAATATTTAGTTGTATTACATGGGACATATGTTTGGGAAAACCGTGAGTACTATCGCTTTATTAGTTGATATGTCGAGAATATGTAAATAGTAGGGCTATCTCTTTTGAAAAATGGTCTATAGAGAGATTAATATCAAGGTGGATTATCACAGATGATACAATTGAATTATTATTCGGGCTCTTCAATATTCTTGCCTCTTGTATTCAATTTTCGGCCAGGTGCCGTATTCTCGAGAAGTGATATTCGAAAACGTATACGAACTTCATTGCGCGAGTCCCTGTTTTACGTGCCAAATGCACACCGCGCAATGAAGTTTCGTATACGTTTTCGAATATCACTTCTCGAGAATACGGCACCAGTATTTGCAGCTGTGCAGGAAAACAGGGGGAACATTCACAAAAGTAACTTTCGTCACTCTATGAAAATTTTTTTCATTTTTGACAGTTCACATAAAAAACCATGGATTTGATATGTCGATAACATTGAAATATTTTACAAGCTGCTGGTCAGCGAATTTAGTAGCTGATTGTAAATTCGCTCAGTGTAATCGTGTTCACAAGCCAAAAATCTGATTGTAAAAAAGCTACGACTAATATTGAAAGCTGGGCTACTTCACACGCTAAATCGCTGGCTAAAACTTTTACTGAGTACAATAATTTTTGCCCCAGTAAAGTCTTCAGTTATTTTCAATGGCTGATTTATTGACAAATTTTGAGAAGTTAATTTTTTTAAAGTTCCTTGTAAAATAAAAAGAAACAAACTAAGCAATAATTCATTATCACTATATTATGCAACGAGCGTATAATGATGGCTATTATTCGCGAGGTGAAGTTTAGGCCTCGAGCCATAGGCGAGCAAATCACCGAGTGGATAACAGACATTATACGCGCGTATATGTGGGTATATACATAGACTTACAATAGTCGTGGATAAACTATTTTATAAGGGCCTAGTTTGTTAATTTTATCAAAAGAAATTTAGTTATAATTTTGTTTCGTTTTTGAAAATTTTAGTTGAGATTTAAAATGAAAGGTTTATTTTGATATGTTTTACTTTTTTTGCTTCCACTTTCTATTACCAATACAATCCTGGGACTATCCTGCGATCCCGGTATTAACTGTTGATGATCGCGAAATCCTGGGAAAAATCGACTGGGACCAAACCCTCTAGTTCAGTTCTCATCCCTACCTGTGATATGTTTTTTCTCTAATGTTCTTCTTATCTGACTCTTCTATGCTTGAAGAAAGCCTTACAGTACATGATACCATTTTATTGTATATTATTGAGCAGAAAAACTCACAATTAAACTAGAAACAGGCGCAAGAATCACGATTCCTCCAGAAAATTCAACGATTGTCAAATTTGACGTTAAGTGGAAGTACTATGGCGGATTTGATACCACGTTTATTTCAAAGATGGCAACTCTATAGGGTAAAATCCGGATAGATGTCCCAGTTGGATAGATGCCCTATTTTCAAAATACCTAACTTCCGAAAGACGTAACAAAAAATTAATTTCATAAGTCACCCTGGACCTTACTTTTGTAAGGGTTTTGTAAAGTGAAGTCGTTTTTTGACAGTGTGTGTGATCATCTCAGCAGCGAACTTCGAAAACATGCCAATGTTTTAGAGGTAGGTATTTGCCGCTGTATAACTTTTGAAGGGGTACTGAATTCAGTAATTTTTTCTATTACGTCAATACAGTGTTTCATTGAATGTACACCTGAGTAAAAATAACAAATAATTTCTTCTTATTTTATCAAAAAAATTCATGGGCATCTATCCCTATCGAAAAGGATAGTTGCCCTGATTTTTTGAGGTATAGGTGTCCCTAAAGACATCTAAACTAAAACCTTATCCTTTCAGCAAATTTTCGATTTATTGTGTTATTTTGATTTTAAACTTGATTCCTGATTATTTTTGTTGTGACTTATTATTTCATTATTTCATCATGAATGTATGGAATAATGCTTTATGTTAATATGAAGAATGCAACTTTTCTTTCAATATATGCTTTTTTTCAATTAAAAATGCACAATTGTTGTTTATTCGATCCATGTTGCGTAGATGAAGTTGCTGTTTTAAGCATACAAAATCTCATTGTATTCAGTTGGGTTTTTGTTTCACATAGTATGAAGGGCATCTTTCCTTCCCAGTAATTTCATGATGGGGCAACTATCCACACTTGTAGGCATCTATCCCCAAAGGAAGGGTTCTACAAAAATCGAATTTTTGTGAAATTTGGGATTGCTAATGTCAGAGAAAAGTCTCAGTATTTGAAATCAAATAATGGGGCTTCCTGCTCTCATGGAAATTACTCCTATAAAATGAATATTTTCAAAAATATGAGGCAATTTCAAAAGGTGGGGCATCTATCCGGGTTTTCCCCTATAGGTACTATCCTAACTCTATGAGTTGAACAGTTATCTGAATCTGTCAAATATTTTCATGTTTCATTGGGAATGAAGTAGGTGCATCAGGATTTCCATGAAAACCTGTGAAGTGTCAGTGTAACATTGGGCACCAATGGAAAACGCTCTGAGAGCTCTTTTGGTAGACTCTCATTCCGAGACCAGTCCAAGCAGAGGCAGGTCCAGAATAACTCCGAATAACCCCCATACGCTTGAATCCAGATTAAACCCTCGTCCTCATCGCCGTTATATAACGAAGCCCCAGGTAACTCGCCAAATCGCGCAAAGAAAGCAAAACCGTGTTTTTTATTAGCCGACCGCTCATCCGCGTAAAACAAACGCGCGAAAAATTGGCTTTTCGCCGCAAATCACGAAAAGCACTTTTTAATTTCATATTCGAGTGTATGACAGATAAGTTGAAATATGGCCGCGCGACGGAGTGCTGAATTCATTTAGCGCCGAGAGTGAATCGCTCCTGCTCTCTTAAAAACCATTTTTTCACTTCAGCGTCCTCGCTCTCATGTTTTAAGCGCCAGTTCCGATGGTTAAGACGCGGAAAAAACTGCAGGAGAAAGTTTGAATGGAATTTGCAGGCAGTTCCGGCCCGTTCTGGGTCGGAAGTGATTAATTAAAGGGGGAGACAATGACTTATCGAGAGCTATTTCCGGTTCTGACAATTCACTTCATCATTTGACGTGGGTGAAAATTGAGAACGGTCCTTGATGAATCTTATTGCGAGGGCTCCTATTCTTTTGGATTTGTCGATTATTTAGAAATTTCTTGAGAGTGAGTGATAATTGTTGATGGCTGAAAGTTTTCTGTATTATGATGGGTGATATTCGTGATGCATTCGCTAGACTTTATTCATGTTTTTTAATGTAAAAAAATAAATAATTGAAAAAATTGAATTAAACTCTATGGTCCTGATGATCCTCTTCCAATTTTGAATGAACAATCATCATATAAGTCTTCGTTCGCAAAATAAATTTCACTCGAATCGAATATTACCTACGTTATGGAAATATAAAGATCCTTCTTTCGAATATTCCAATTGACTTTTCTATGGTTCCGTTAATACTATGATCACAAATTTTTGCATGAAAATTCATTACTCGTATCAGTCTTCATTAAAAAAAATTCACTCGAATCTAATATCCTGTTATGGAAATAAAAAGTGTGACGTACTCCCCGTCTCTACCAAACTGCGTTGCCATCGTTTACCTTCGGAAGTAGAGATCTCGGGCGCCACCTCTAGTTTTAAGTGTTGAGGACACTAGGGTACCCATAGGCGGTGTCCCATGGGGTCCGGGAGCTACTAGCCAGAGAAGGTTATGTCCAGGGGTCAGTTGTTTGTACCTAATTTAAAGTTCCCTAACTCTGAAAAATACTTAAATATTCCTAAGGAAAATAAAACACACAGTTATAATAACATATTTATTCGGTAAACGGTAAATAACGGCAGTCATCAAAATACACCATGATATCATAAATACAATGTGAGGAAAACAGGTGAGCGGGCGGTGAGAAGGTTGAAGCGGGATGTAACATGCAGCATTATATCGGCGGTGAGAGCTCTCAGAAAAATAAGCAATAGAATACATACAAGCGGTATTAAAAAGCGGTAAAGATAGTCGAATGAAAGTGCAAGCGGAAAATTAATCAAGCAGTGGTAAGTAACGGTACGGTAGCGAAGGTTCTAACATGAGCAAGTTCCTAACAAACAAAATTCCCAAAAATGACATCCTTATTTACTGGCATACCTCGGTTTACATCTACAGGCTATATTAACCATAACAGGGTTTACGGACAGGCGGTGAAAGGAAACTAGTGCGGTCCCAGGGAAAAGCATATGCGCCGTTTCAAGCTAGCATACACCTACCCCAATGCTCTGAACCACGAGGCCCATGCACGCCTTTTGAAGCTAGGGCATGCACCTCGATATTCCGGAGCGGCCCGCGGTGAGGGAGGATAAAGGGAGGCATTTACAAGACTGCATATGGGCCGTTTCAAGCTAACATACGCGTTCTTGCACATCAGAACTCCGGGATATCATGCAGGCCGTTTCAAGCTACTACACAACCTCCGGGGGCTCAAATGATGCCAGAAGGGTACAACAAGACGGTGTATGGGCCGTTTCAAGCTAACATACAACCTCTTGAAGGTTCAGAATTTCAGGGCGTCATGCAGGCCGTTTCAAGCTACTACACAACCCCCAGAAACTCGGACGGTGGCGGAAGGGCATAACAAGACAGCGTATGTGCCGTTTCAAGCTAACATACACCCTCTTGCCAATTCGGAATTGCAGGGTGTCATGCAGGCCGTTTCAAGCTACTACACACCCCCTGAAATTCGAACGGTGTCGGAAGGGCACAACAAGACAGCGTATGTGCCGTTTCAAGCTAACATACACCCTCTTGTCGACTCAGAGTTTCAGAACTTCATGCAGGCCTTTTGAAGCTACTACACAACGTCCAGGAACTCGAGTAACACTAGAGAGGATAATACAAGACAATATATGCGCCGTTTCAAGCTAGCATACACCATCTCGCAATCTCAGAATTCTCACAAGTCATGCAGGCCGTTTGAAGCTACTACACACCTCTGCGAATTCGAGCGGCGGAAGGACGGGAAAATATAACAGAAATACATTATAAATATCAAAGCCAGCAAATAAGAATTAAAACAATCATACCTAAACTGAACTTGCCCCTGCAGAACCCTCTGGTGGCACTTACTTCTGGACGGTCTGGTCGGCTATTACTTCTGGAGTAGTGGTCAAGACGTTATGTTTAATTCGACTGATTTATTCAGCGGAAAATCCCGCATTTTAAACCTTTCGGACACGTGTGGCCGGTAACAGTTGACTCCGCCCCACGTGTGCGGTATCGAGAAATCGCGATCTAATTTGCCGTACATCTTCAGCGCGGAGATAACAATTCCCGATTTCCGTCAACTTGAATTGAACGAAACCAAATAATGATAGAAATTATTTTGCTTCGTTACAAAAGGTTCTGTTGAAACTATGGTACAAATATATTATATTGAAACTATGGTACAAATTACGGGTGAAATTTAGTGGCTATAGTCTGCCTGAACCATTCGCCAACTATCACTTTGTAAGAAAAATCGTGCAACCGTTTCCTTATGGCACTGGTTGGAACAAGCCGTTTATAGGTACTCAAAAAATTATTTCGAAGGGATGTTACAGATACTGATCGATTGATTGGATTGCATTTTCGATATAATGGTTTTTATTTGCAAATGGTATTGGTGTCCCGGAAACACTGCTGGTTTCTAGAAAAATGAACAACTATGCGCCTTACCGAAGTGGAATATTCGAAAGTTGTGCGATCTGTTAGTTTGACAGGTTTGGTATACTATTTTCACCCGGTCAAACTGAGAATTTGAATTTGCTGGCATTTTCTACGAAATATTCCAAATATTACACCTCTTGTTATCCGAGGAAAACTGATTAATTTCAAATACACCTGCATCCTTTCATACAAATACATTTTCTTCTGGTTAATGGTTTCCATTAGGTGAAAAATTATCACAAAAATTATTGAAATTTTACATTCAACTTGTTGCTAGGGGGCGACAAGACTTCTGATTGATGTTGTTTATACCTAAAATCAACAAACACAGACACCCATCAACCGAATTATTCCATTCACACAATTCCAAATCCGACATACACCAGTCACACCTGTTTCCAATACAAGAAACGATCTCCTCCGACTGAAAAAAACCTATCACACGGCTAACATTCGATTGAAATTGCACCCCGAATCTCAATAGACTTCCCGAAACCTTTCCGATAGAAATCCCGACATTATAAAGTCTATCCGAGTATTCTCCTTGAATCCGGCAAGTCTCCAAAACCGCTTCCTGGTTTTTGTCGCTCTAGTGCGATACGCGAGAAAGCGGGCGGTAACGAGGCGATATATTGCTTTGCGTTATCCGTGATCCGAAGCTATCCGCGATCTTGACGAAAACTTTCCGTAGTTAATTTTTAATTTGATCAATTGGATTCATGTCTGACAAGTTTGCTTACCAGTTCATTCCCTGGATAATGTTCTCTTGAAGAATATTTCTAACCCATTTTGTGCGTTATCTTTCAGATAAATGAAATTATCCTCAAATTGAACAACGATTGATTCAATGGTGTCTTCTATGTAGACGGCACCAGAAATTGTTCGTTCAACGATAATGAGAAGGGTTCGGCGATCGAACATTATATCATCCCAGCACATTTTTAATCCGCCTTGAAAGGACACAAATTTCCTGGCGAAATTTAGTCACTATAGTCTGCCTCAATATTTCATCGACTATCACTTTGTAAACAAAATCGTGTCTCAATGCCTTAAATTTGAGAAATGCAACAGTCTTCCTATGGTACTGGTTGAAACAAGCCATTGATGGGTCCTCAAAAAATTACTTCGATCGGATATTACAGATACTGATCGATTTATTGGATTGCATTTTCGATATAATGGTTTTTCCTTGGAAATGGTACCGGTGTCCCGGAAACACTGCTGGTTTCTAGAAAAATGAACAACTATGCGACTTACCGAAGTGAAATATTCGAAAGTTGTGCGATCTGTTAGTTTGACAGGTTTGGTATACTATTTTCACCCGGTCAACTGAGAATTTGAATTTGCTGGCATTTTCTACGAAATATTCCCAATATTACACCTCTTGTTATCCGGGGAAAACTGATTAACTTCAAATACACCTGCATCCTTTCATACAAATACATTTTCTTCTGGTTAATGGTTTCCATTAGGTATTTATTTTATTTATCGTATGGCATAATAACACATGTATGATAAAAAAGAAATGAGTCATAGGCTAAGATCTAGTTGTCGAATGTAATCAATCGCTCCGTTGGTCGCCATCAGGAAATCATTGAAGTCACCTGTGTACGCCCTGTTCTGGCATTCGGTGATGATGTGGTGAACAGTTTGTCTGGCCGCCCCGCAGTCACATCTTGCAGTTGGTGAAAAATTATCACAAAAATTATTGAAATGTTACATTCAACTTGTTGCTAGGGGGCGGCAAGACTTCTGATTGATGTTGTTTATACCTAAAATCAACAAACACAGTCACCCATGAACCGAATTATTCCATTCACACAATTCCAAATCCGACATACACCAGTCACACCTGTTTCCAATACAAGAAACGATCTCCTCCGACTGAAAAAAACCTATCACGCGGGTAACATTCGATTGAAATTGCCTCTCGAATCTCAATAGACTTCCCGAAACCTTTACGATAGAAATCCCGACATTATAAAGTCTATCCGAGTATTCTCCTTGAATCCGCCAAGTCTCCAAAATCGCTTCCTGGTTTTTGTCGCTCTACACCATTTCCAAGTGTATTTCAGAAAGCGTCAATTGTATTTCAGAAAGCGTCAATTGTATTCATGTCTGACGAGTTTGCTTACCAGTTCATTCCCTGGATAATGTTCTCTTGAAGAATATTTCTAACCCATTTTGTGCGTTATCTTTCAGATAAATGAAATTATCCTCAAATTAAACAACGATTGATTCAATGGTGTCTTCTATGTAGACGGCACCAGAAATTGTTCGTTCAACGATAATGAGAAGGGTTCGGCGATCGAACATTATATCATCCCAGCACATTTTTAATCCGCCTTGAAAGGACACAAATTTCCGGGCGAAATTTAGTCACTATAGTCTGCCTCAATCATTCATCGACTATCACTTTGTAAACAAAATCGTGACTCAATGCCTTAAATTTGAGAAATGCAACAGTCTTCCTATGGTACTGGTTGGAACAAGCCATCGATCGGATATTACAGATACTGATCGATTTATTGGATTGCATTTTCGATATAATGGTTTTTCCTAGCAAATGGTACCGGTGTCCCGGAAACACTGCTGGTTTCTAGAAAAATGAACAACTATGCGCCTTACCGAAGTGGAATATTCGAAAGTTGTGCGATCTGTTAGTTTGACAGGTTTGGTCTACTATTTTCACCCGGTCAAACTGAGATTTTAATATGCTGGCATTTTCTACGAAATATTTCCAATATAACACCTCTTGTTATCCGGGGAAAACTGATTAACTTCAAATACACCTGCATCCTTTCATACAAATACATTTTCTTCGGGTTAATGGTTTCCATTAGGTGAAAAATTATCACAAAAATTATTGAAATGTTACATTCAACTTGTTGCTAGGAGGTGACAAGACTTCTGATTGATTTTGTTTATACCTAAAATCAACAAACACAGACAACCATCAACCGAATTATTCCATTCACACAATTCCAAATCCGACATACACCAGTCACACCTGGTTCCAATATAAGAAACGATCTCCTCCGACTGAAAAAAACCTATCACGCGGGCAACATTCGATTGAAATTGCCTCTCGAATCTCAAAAGACTTCCCGAAACCTTTACGATAGAAATCCCGACATTATAAAGTCTATCCGAGTATTCTCCTCGAATCCGGCAAGTCTCCAAAACCGCTTCCTGGTTTTTGTCGCTCTGGTGCGATACGCGAGAAAGCGGGCGTTAACGAGGCGATATATTACTTTGTGTTTTCCGAGATCAAAAGCGATCCGTCGTCTTGACGAAAGTTTTCCGTTCTTAACTTGCTCAATTGGATTCATTTCTGACAAGTTTGCTGGCCAGTTCATTCTCTGGTTATTGTTCTCTTGAAGAATATT
Source organism: Propylea japonica (assembly GCA_013421045.1). Lineage (NCBI taxonomy): Eukaryota > Metazoa > Arthropoda > Insecta > Coleoptera > Coccinellidae > Propylea > Propylea japonica. The sequence continues at coordinate 2,604,175 of CM024248.1, read as the reverse complement.
TTTAATCCTTCTTGTGCGTTATCGTCGTAGTTAATTCTTAACTTGCTCAATTGGATTCATATCTGACAAGCTTGCTGGCCAATTCATTCTCTGGAGATTGTTCTCTTGAAGAATATTTTTAACCCTTCTTGTGCGTTTTCTTTCAGATAAATGAAATTATCCTCAAATTGAACAACGATGGATCAATGGTGTCTTCTATGTAGACGGCACCAGAAATTGTTCGTTCAACGATAATGACAAGGGTTCGGCGATCGATAATTATATCATCGCAGCACATTTTTCATCTGCCTTGAAAGGGCACAAATTTCCGGGCGAAATTTAGTCGCTATAGTCTGCCTCAATCATTCATCGACTATCACTTTGTAAAAAAAATCGTGACTCAATGCCTTAAATTTGAGAAATGCAACAGTCTTCCTATGGTACTGGTTGGAACAAGCCATTGATGGGTCCTCAAAAAATTACTTCGATCGGATATTACAGATACTGATCGATTTATTGGATTGCATTTTCGATATAATGGTTTTTCCTTGCAAATGGTACCGGTGTCCCGGAAACACTGCTGGTTTCTAGAAAAATGAACAACTATGCGCCTTACCGAAGTGGAATATTCGAAAGTTGTGCGATCTGTTAGTTTGACAGGTTTGGTGTACTATTTTCACCCGGTCAAACTGAGAATTTGAATTTGCTGGCATTTTCTACGAAATATTCCCAATATTATACCTCTTGTTATCCGGGGAAAACTGATTAACTTCAAATACACCTGCATCCTTTCATACAAATACATTTTCTTCTGGTTAATGGTTTCCATCAGGTGAAAAATTATTGAAATGTTACATTCAACTTGTTGCTAAAATCAACAAACACAGACAACCATCAACCGAATTATTCCATTCTCACAATTTCAAATCCGACTTACACCAGTCACACCTGTTTCCAATCCAAGAAACGATCTCCTCCGACTGAAAAAAACCTATCACGCGGGTAACATTCGATTGAAATTGCCTCTCGAATCTCAATAGACTTCCCGAAACCTTTCCGATAGAAATCCCGACATTATAAAGTCTATCCGAGTATTCTCCTCGAATCCGCCAAGTCTCCAAAATCGCTTCCTGGTTTTTGTCGCTCTAGTGCGATACGCGAGAAAGCGGGCGGTAACGAGGTGATATATTGCTTTGCGTTATCCGTGATCCGAAGCGATCCGCGATCTTGACGAAAACTTTCCGTAGTTAATTTCTAATTTGATTAATTGGATTCACACTTGTCTGACAAGTTTGCTTACCAGTTCATTCCCTGGATAATGTTCTCTTGAAGAATATTTCTAACCCATTATGTGCGTTATCTTTCAGATAAATGAAATTATCCTCAAATTGAACAACTATTGATTCAATGGTGTCTTCTATGTAGACGGCACCAGAAATTGTTCGTTCAACGATAATGAGAAGGGTTCGGCGATCGAACATTATATCATCCCAGCACATTTTTAATCCGCCTTGAAAGGACACAAATTTCCGGGCGAAATTTAGTCGCTATAGTCTGCCTCAATCATTCATCGACTATCACTTTGTAAACAAAATCGTGACTCAATGCCTTAAATTTGAGAAATGCCACAGTCTTCCTATGGTACTGGTTGAAACAAGCCATTGATGGGTCCTCAAAAAATTACTTCGATCGGATATTACAGATACTGATCGATTTATTGGATTGCATTTTCGATATAATGGTTTTTCCTTTGCAAATGGTACTGTTGTCCTGCAAAAGCTGCTGGTTTCCAGAAAAATAAACAACTATGCGCCTTACCAAAGTGGAATATTCGAATTTTGTGCTATCTGTTAGTTTGACAGGTTCGGTCTACTATTTTCACCCGGTCAAACTGAGAATTTGAATGTTCAGGCATTTTCCACAAAATATTCTCAATATTACGACTCTAGTAATCCGGGAAAACTGATTAACTTTAAATACACCTGCTTTCTTCCACATAAATAAATTTTCTGTTGGTTAATGGATTTCATTCAAGTGAAAAATTATTATACACTAAAAATTAAAATGTTATATTCAACTTGTTGCTAGAGGGCCGCAAGACTTTTGATGATGTGTGTTTGATACCCAAAATCAACAAACATAGAATCGTACAACCAAATTATTCCATTCACACAATTTCAAATCCGACATACACCATTTACACCTGTTTCCAATCCAAGAAACGATCTTCCCCGACTGAAAAAAACCTATCACGCGGGTAACATTCGATTGAAATTGCCTCTCGAATCTCAATAGACTTCCCGAAACCTTTCCGATAGAAATCCCCACATTATAAAGTCTATCCGAGTATTCTCCTTGAATCCGGCAAGTCTCCAAAACCGCTTCCTGGTTTTTGTCGCTCTAGTGCGATACGCGAGAAAGCGGGCGGTAACGAGGCGATATATTCCGCGTATTACTTGGCGTTTCGCGAGATCGGAAGCGATTCGCGGTCCTGACGAAAACTTTCCGCTGTTAGAGGCTAAATTGGACGAACTTCTCTGTGTAATAGGCTGATTAATAGAGGACGCGATACATTTGTTGTATTAATTTGTATTCTGGTGGAATGTCTCGTTTCTGTGTAGTATTGGAAGATGTTCCGAAAGGAAAGAGCGTTTTATGGTTGATTTGGTTAAGTCAAATATGTTCGTTTGTAATGAAAACTTATATTCAATGAAATTCAGGTTCACAAAAATTTAACACTGAACAGGTGCTTTCGAGCGCTTTTTTATTAGTGAAGGAATGACACTATCACCTCAAAATTTTGTATAGGGTTTGAGATTGATACTAAATATGTGAATGCAATATCTCAGCACGATCAGAATTATATTCTGGTAACTATTCAAAAACTGAAATTTGTAAAAACATGATAATTCAAAAAATTTAATTTTATGATTCTGATGATGCAATTCTCTTGAGATTTTGCATGAACATTCAGTATATCAATCTTCGTACAAAAAATAGATTTCACTCGAATCGGATATTTTGTTATGGAAATATAGAGATTCTTCCAATCAATATTGCAATTGGATTTTTAATGATTCAGATAATGCGATCTTCCTGAAATTTTGCATGTGTCTACCAGTGACTACTTGACTATTGACATAAATTATATATTTTATAATAAAATTTCTAGGACCATCTACATCTAAATCCGAAATTTTAGATGATCTTTCATGTACTTCTATTGAAGGGGACAACAGACTGAAAAAGAATATGCAACTCAGTCTCAATTCCAGCTGTTCAAACGGAAATTAGGAAGGTTTGAAATATCGAGTTTTGGAAAAAAATACCATTTGAATGGTTAAATTCGGAACGCTTGCAGATATCGATTCGAAGATATTTTTTTCGCTTCAGCTACCAAGAAATCTTTTAAAGACATACCAAATTCACTAAAGGCCGCCAAACTTTTCAAATAAATTCAGTTTATAGATTTTGCATTTTTCATTTTCGATTTGCGATTTGCGTTCGAGAGCGCCTGCGTAATGCAGTTCGCTTCGGATCGATGAATTTTCAACTTCAATCGATTCATAACACCGAACTCAATTATGGTCTAATTTCATTAGATCCCACAGAAATTTTGCGAAATGCTGAAATATAGCGTTTTAGGGGGGGTCAACTTCTTAGCCATTTTTCGTCCAAAATTTCACTATTTTAGATGATCATTTTAGGTGCTTATATTAAAGGGGACTACAGGCTGAAAAAAATATGCAACTCATTTTTAATTCCAGCTGTACAAACGGAAATTATGAAGGTTTGAAATATCGAATTTAGAAAAAATGCCATTTGAACGGTAAAATTCTAAACGCTTGCAGATATCGATTCAAAAGTATTTTTTTCTGCTTCAGCTACTTCGAAAACCTATAAATACATAACGAATCCACTAAGGTATGACAAATTTCTCAAATAAATTCAGTTTATAGATTATGCATTTTTCATTTTCGAGTTGTGTTCGAGAGCGTCTGAGTAATGCAGTTCGCTTCGGATCGATGAATTTTCAATTTCAATCGATTCATAAGACCGAACTTAACAATGATCAGTAACAATAAATGCTGAAATATAGAGTTTTATGGGGGGTCTCACCTTTAGCCATTTTTCGTCCGAAATTTCAGAATTTAGGATGATCATTTTATGAGCTTATATTGGAGGGGATTATAGGCCGAAAAAAAATAAGAATTTTATATTGGATTCCGGCTCCTATAACGATATACAGTTGAACTTCCCTATAACGAAAGCGCTAAATCCGCAAAAAAGTTGATTGTAAAGAAATTTCGTTATACAAAAAATTTTATTCTGAAGTTCATCATTCAAACTTGAGCACTCCCTTTTCGACATTTTCGCACAACTTTCACACTAGCGTAATGGTTAGATTTAAACCAAACTGCCAGGGGTGTTTTTAAAACTGTTTAGTTTAAGGTGGGGATTTATTACGAATGTCCGGAAAACTTTCGGAAAAAAACCCACCCTTATTCCTTCTTACCAATACCCATTCAAGAGTGGTGTTCTTTGAATATTTCGTTATAGAGAGAATTTGCTTCGTTTCAGAGGGTGTTTGGAATTTGAATTCAAGGTGCAATGTCTTGTACGAAATTCGTTATACGGAAAAATTCGTTATACAGACGTTCGTTATAGGGAAGTTAAACGTATATGGACGACAGAATTTTAACCTCACGCGGGCGGTATTTACCTTGAGAACTACCCTAAGTAGCAAAAGTATGGTAAAAGTAAAACAATCAATCATTTCAACGAAATAAAAAAAAAGTCTATTCGAAGTTATTCAGTCTTCAGCGAATAACGTAGCAATCTGATGAGAGCAGCAGTTCCACCATCACCCGAAGCTCAGTTTGTGAGCAAGTTGCAAGGGGAACACAGGAAAAGTTTAGGTAGCCGAACTCTAAATCATCGACAAATTAAAACGAGAAAAAACCCTGAAACCAATGAATAGATTCACGCCACCCCCTTCCCTCCATAACATAACAATAATTAAAATCGATAGAACTCTGCCCCAAAAAAAAATTTACCTATTTCTACCGCTATATTTCCGATAACGACGTGATCATGGTCTGCCGACCGACAATCGAATATTTTTCGTGTAATACACACTGATCTCGTCTGACTCCAGCCGTTTAATATAAATGCAAATAACGCGCTGAGGGGGGCCGGTACCCCCAAACACCCCCCGCGTCAAGAGGACAGCCTCCAAACCTCCAAAACAATAAACGATCGCGGCGCCTAATGGCGGTAGATGTTCCGGCACAATGTATCCTAAATTCGGCGCGATATCGATATTGCCGTTCTGCGCTGCGCTAATAGGATTTGGTTACATTTTACGAGGGCATATTCGCCGATTAAACGGTCTATATTAACTGTTTTATACAGTGATTCGGCAATTTGGCAAGTTATGAAGCTGTCAGGAGGGCGAGTTTGGTTGGTGAATTCGAGCGGTTAAAACAGAACGAGGCTTCGATTGTTAGTGAGTTATTTTTGGTTGCTATGGGAAATTTCCACATTTCTGTTCTTAAGATCAATGCATGGTACATTATTACGTTCAGTTCAAGACTTTAGCCGGTCCCAGACAATGCGTGCATTCGGCGAATGTGCCTTCGTAGTTCGCCTTCGGGTACCCTCCCAGACACTGCGGTAATCGCGAAATGTTCGACATTCGTTTCTCTGTTGACAAACGTTCGCCAAACAGCCTCAGTATAGAACAGTAGCGGAGAGCAGTCAGTAGTAGGGGCGTTCGGCATCGACATCAGACGTGTCGGATCGATCTGAACCGTTCGTTTATTACAGCCGGATTGAGGGGCGTAGACATCTGGAGCGTTCGTCATAAAATCTGAGTGATCGGACGTCGATCTTTTCGCTCGGTCTATTTCGACGGAGCAAAGCGATTTTATCCATAGAGTTTTATGTTTTTTATATATTTTTATGTTTTATGTTGAGTTTCCTGATCTGACAACCGATAGATTGAAAAATTCTAACACTTTTATTCTTCTGTTTTCATTTATTCATTAAAACCTTGTAATTAATTAATTAGGATCTTTCGGTACAACTATCGCCGTATTGAACGACCAGTAAGGGATATTGCATTCCTCGTTTCCTTTGCATTCAGTGCCTTTGCACCTAATTATTTAATTGGGATTTTACTGAAGAGCTATGAAAAGGGTGAGAGTATCGTTAAAAGATGAGCATATTTCCCAAAATAGTGATCTTTGAAATCTCATAATCTATAAAAGTAGAACAAAGCATTATGTTCTGTGGCAAATGCTCTGTACCGTTATTTCATATTTATCTATTTTAAAAACTGTGGAGCTATAGGAAAATATGTTCAGAAACTAGACAAATCAGACAGTAATCATTTACAATTACAATAAAAATCACAACACCTAGTTGTAACTTGATCTCATTGCTGACGCAATGTGTCAGAAATCAAAAATTGTTCGGAATTACTCTTGATAATTGAAAAGTTTCATATTTCAATATTTGTGCTAGGATATGATTCGTAGAGATCCAAGAACTCCATTATTAATTTATTAGACCATTCCATGATGGCTAAACAAATATGTAATACCTAAAAACACCGTGAAATCACGTCGCACGACTCTGACTGAAGACAGAATAGGCCATAAATAGTACGCGTCGAAAAACACATTGTCTGGGAGCTAACACGAATGAGCGCGAATGTACCGGGTTTTTCACTATAATTTGACCCCCCCTTTAACTTTGTTACTAAAGGAGATACAAAAAAATGTTTCGTATAAAAGTTCCACGAAATCGACTGAGGTTTTTTGATATGAGTCCACAAACTGAAATATATACAGGGTGGCCAACATATTGATGGCAACTTCATTTTTTCAAATGGAACACCCTGTATATTTTTCAACATTTGGTTAGCTCTTTTTTCCCTTATTTCGAATATGTAACATATGTTGGTCTATCTCTTTTATTCAGAGAACCACAGGGTTTCAAATTTTAAGAACGACCTGGCAAGATCTGTAATCATTTTACAAGTGGCAGAGTGCGTTTACTGAAAATGCTCATTTTTGGAGTTATAATAACGTCAATGGGAAGATATAGAGGGTCAACAACATTGAATGCATTTATATTTTTTCAAATGGGATACCCTGTCCTGTATATTCTTCCTTTTTTTGATAGGCTATTTTCTCCTGATCTCGAATATAAATGCGTATGTGGATGTGTCTCTTCAATTTTCAGAGTTTCGAAGTTCTGAAATGATGACACCGATTAAAAAAACATGTTTATTGTTATTATTATTTTAGAATGAATACTTTACAATTACTTAACCAATGAAAAATAATAAACTATGGTAGTATCGTAAGAATAACATAAATTAAAGAAATTGCTCGAAATGACCACCTTCATTCAATCCTATCGTTGTCTCAAGTTGTTCATACTATTTTTGATAGTATAGTTATGGCTCTGATTCAAGTTAGAAATTAAAGCTTCAAAATTTGTTTTTAATCATTACAATATTATCATTATTCTTCGTGCTTTGACGTGATTAGTTCCGAATTATGGATTTTATATTGTTTAATTTTATATCATTAATATTATTCTCCGCTTCCATTGATTATCATTATTGCTGAAGTAAATTTTTTCCTTCAGGAACGGCTATAAAAACGTGTCCAACGGTGTTAAATCGGGACGTTTTGGTGGCCATAAAATGAGTGCGCCATTACCAATCCAAAGATCAAATTGGCCACTTAAATATTCACGAACTTCCAAAACGCTATGCCTGATGGTTCTTGAAATTTGAAACTCTGTGGTGCTCAGAATAAGAAAGACAGACCAACATATGTTACATATTTGAAATCAGGGTAAAAAGAGCTAACTAAATGTGGAAAAATATACAGGGTGTTCCATTTGGAAAAATAAAGTTGCCATCAATATGTTGGCCAAGCTGTATATATTTCAGTTTGTGGAGTCATATCAAAAAACCTCAGTTGATTTCGTGAAACTTTTATACGAAACATTTTTTTGTGTCTCCTTTAGTAACAAAGTTAAAGGGGGGGTCAAATTATAGTGAAAAACCCGGTACTTCGTCTTCCTTTGGTTCGTGCCGTCCGTACCGACAAGACATCGGATAGCAGGCCAATGCCGAATGATACCCGAAGTTGAGCTCCCACACACTACGCGAAGCACCGCCAATGCCGAACATTCGTCAAATACACGCATTGTCTGGGACCGGCTTTAAACGCATTTTACTAGTTGATATCAATGCATGTTCCTGTATGACAATGTCAAAAGTTGAAAATTATAAGTCAGTTGTTATTCAGAATGTTAGCAACAATGCTACAAGAAACAAGAGTGAGAAACGATTACTGTTTTCTATAAGTTGAACATTATGGAATACCTAGAAGTAATCACATCTAAAATTTAAGTATACAAATCCTACAGAAAATCGGCAGGGAGCAGGGACCTCATTTATTAAATACCATTTCTAAAGCATACAAAATGCAAAGTTTGCAGATTAAAGCATTCCTGAATGGTAGCCCATGACGAAAGCTATATAAATTTTTAAGTTCATATTTTGACGTCATAAAAACTGTTCTTACTTCACTTGGTTTGAAATAGATTAATAACCTTTTATACTCCATAATCTCAATGAATTCAATAGACCCAAAGAGGCCCACTCAATAGGAAGGAAGCGCGAAGGCTTCAATACGCGTGGTACGGGGACACGGGTACAGTGAAAATGGTGTGTGTAGGGCGTTCCGCCGTTGGAAATTTCGAATGCGCAATTTCCTTGGTCAGAATCAGGATAGTTTTGATTTTTAGCGTGTGCATTCCTCATTGTACGTGGAAGAATGACCAAGAACGACCGTGTATGGGCAACAAGTCTGTGCACGTTTCATAATTTTAGCAATACACAAGCCACTGCCATTAACATAAGATCTTTTTCGACGTCATCTCACACATCCTCACTCAACAAGCAAAAGTGTCTGTGCGAGGAAAATATGAAAGTACACGTTTACTTCACTGCCAACGCGCAGATGCTTAACAAGCGTGAGATGACGTCGAAAAAGGATCTGATGTTAATGGCGTGTGTTGTTTTTAAGGAAAAATGTCTAATGTATAAATAGAGAGCCCGACACTGTATTGCTAAAAATATGAAACGTGCACAGACTTGTTGCCCATACACGGTCGTTCTTGGTCATTCTTCCACGTACGATGAGCAATGCACACGCTAAAAATCAAAACTATCCTGATTCCGACCAAGGAAATTGCGCATTCCAAATTTCGAACGGCGGAACGCCATACACACACAATTTTCACTGTACCCCGTACCACGCGCATTGAAGCCTTCGCGCTTCGTTCTTAGTGAGTGGGTACCTTTACAATCTATTGAATTCAATACTGCTACTTCAAGGGGGTTACGAACCCTTGACAAAATAAGGAGAGTCTTTAGAGTATACCCTCAAAAGAAACATGGTCCTTCGGAGTTTTCATTTCCAGAAGCTGCCGCAATTATTCTGAATGGCAAAACTGACGTGGCAATTCACAAATATATAACGACTCAATTCCACGGAAAAGCATATTACAGAAATACTTCACACAGCAAAAATAACACATGAATTCTTTCAGAATGCATTCTCCCAATATACCAACCAGAAAAACGGCATATTTCATCCGCATTTTGATAAAGCAGCGGCCATAAAACGGCCTGTGTAACCATCGGAACGTACAAACCGCCGCAACGGCCCAAACGGAGTGCAACCCGGGCCGAATACATATTTTTCGCGGATCCGCAGTAAATTCCTCTGTCTGCGGCCTGAATAATGCCGAAGAAAAACGATAGGTCCAGATCCTCACGTAACGAGAAGCGCTTCACATCCTGCTGTATTATTCATGGGGTAATAAAGTCATATTTCTAGTTATTTTCAACGACGTTCTTATTACCGCGGATGCGCTTTTTGTCATGTAAATTGCGAATGTACCACCAGCGGCGTGAGGAAGAATCGAGCCTGTTGGCGCTCGTCTCTGTTGTTTTTGGCTTTCCTTGACGCTGCTTCTACGTGAGGTGGCTGTAGACAATGTTGGAAGGATGCATGAGCGTAGCTACGGAATGATCAGCTATTTGATACATTTGTTAGGATACCATTTATAATTGTATGTGTTCTTGGAGTCAAGGATATCCACATTTCTGCATAGGACATAGAAAATGCATCAATTGGTAGGATCAAGGATCAGAATTCAAAGGTTCTGGACCCGCTGAACAACTTTTCAAGAACAGTATATAGAAAATGGTCCTTTTTACAAAGCAAAAATTGAATTTCGCAATTCTCAATTGTACTCGAATAATTTTCGAAGTATTTCTGCGTCAGTATGAAAACGCCAGCCGTCGTCAGGACTACTCAGAAAAGTTGCTTTTCCGAGTTAACAGCTTAAAGTTGCTTTTCTGATAATGTTGGGGCTCTAAAGTGTTTTCTTGACATAAGCTGGCGAATGCTGGTCAAAACGTTCAACAGAAGAAGTAAAGGTGATGGAAATATACAGGATGTCTGTGAACAAATGCGAGATACCTTGGCAGATGATTCCTCGATGAAAATAAGCAGGGTTAATTCATATAATTTTTTTTCGAAATCGATCCTCTTTCCAAGATACAGCCTTTGGAAGCCGATCACGAGTTGACAGTTTTTAATTTTTTTACGGCTTCTTAAAAACACTGGGCCATAAAACTATACATAATATGGAGCACTAAGTAGATGTTGCTCACACAAATTTCACTTACTTTTCTCGGAAAAAATAAAAACTTAATAGCAGTTATGATCACTGTTCATTTCATTTCATAGTGTAAGTATTCCATAGAATGAATATTCTAAGATATAGTATGTCTATGACAGGAGATAAAGATGTTCTATGAATCTTTCTGAAGATTCTGGAGAAAAATTATATCCGTAATATTTTAATTTCACAAATAGAATTTTTTTGAGTAATAAGTATAATTGAGAAAACCAATATTGAGCATGAACAATAATTAAGAATATTCGTTCTATGGAACATAGGTACGATTGAATGGAATGAACAGAAGAAAATCATAATGGGTTGTTATTTTCAACCCCTAATAAAAAAGGTTTGGGATCAAAAAAAATTATTCGATTAAAATCTACTTAATGATTCATATTATGTATAGTTTTATGACCCAGTTTTCTAAGAAGCCGTAAAAAGAACTCTCAAGTCGTCATCGCCTTCCAAAGGGTGTATCTTGGAAGGAAGGTCGATTTCGAAAAAAAATAATATGAACTACTCCTGCTAATTTTCATTGAGAAATCAAGTCCTTCGCATTTGTTTACAGACATCCTACCCTGTATATCAAAAAATTTAATGTTTCATTATCAAGAATTTCAGATCAACAAATGGGCCGTAGTGTAAATACTCCTTGCTCTTTCTTACCTACATAATCCTAATGATGTATCAATGAATTTTCGTCATGAAAATTCTCGTCAATAATCATTGACGATAGTTTGATTTTCTACATGTCTGGGATAGCAATAATTCTAATATTCCTGATGAGCTCGATAAAATCAACTTCCGCTCTAGAGATCAAAAGTATCGATAAAACTACAAGTCAAGAAAATTCATTCACCTACGCCACTGAGCAGAAGACGCGTGTTGGGAAATACTTCGTAAACTTGAAACTTTTGGGGCGTTTTCAAAGTTGACGATTGTTCCCGAATGACGAAGTTTTCGGGAGATTTTAGTATTCACATAACCCGAGTTTTCTGACGGAACAATGTCGAGCAGATGGATAATATAAAGAACACTGGAGTTTACAACAAAGGTCACATACAAATTGGTTACATTTTACCTTATGACTGAAGGTGCAAGCAGTTCAGGTGTTATATGAGTATTGAGGAAGTAGATTTGATTGCTGAAACTAACGATATTCGTAAGAACTTAGAGAAATGGTATTTTTTATTGACTTTACTCTGCGAATTACTGCCAGTTCTTTCAAATTTCCCTGGTTAATATGTAGACGTAAAATCCAGATTCATCAGATGTTACGAAGTAGAGATCAATAGTATATAACATTACTAGCAAGGTAAGAGGGTTTTTACTGGCGAATGCGGCTCGTCAGTTACCTCCTTGAGCCAGTAAAACCCGTTACCTTGCGTGTATTGTTTTATATTTTATTTGTTTCTCATTTGTAAAAAGGTTAAATAAATTCCAAAAAAATCTCAATAATTGGTCACAAATGTCGTAAGTTGCATTATTTATGATTATTTATGACATCGGAAAATTATGACAACTGTCAGTGGCTTTACGAGGGGGAAGTCCTTCGAGAATATTTGCTCATTTCTGATGAAAAGGCCAGATCCAAATGAAACAAAGCATGAATATCGTTTTAAATACTTTTATAACGTTTATTACTAAAAATATTTGCTCCAGGAACGATGAAATTAGACGAATAAATGAAATTACAAGCGAGTACGTGAAACTGTCAGTGAGTTTACAGGTCAAAAAACCTCTAGGATATTTGCAATTCTGAGAAGGAAAACAAATAGATACGAATAAAACAAGGTACGAATATCATTTTCGAATAGTTCGAGAACGTTCATTGAGAAATACATTTGTTCCAGGAACTCTGAAATTACAAGGATGAATGAAATTAGAAGCAAGTACTTGACAAATCTCAATGTAAATAATACTACCTACTAACTTGTAAAAATTTTACAAGTTAACTGTCAGTTTTACAAGTTAGTGACTTGATAAAATAAACTTTCTTGATTAATATTGTGTTTTTGGAAACTGACGTTTACAAATGAGAAACAAATAAAAAAGTTTCCCAAGGTCAGTGAGTAGATGGATGGTTCACATGGAAAATGCAATTTTTGAATAAACTTGCGAAAAATGTTATGTCCCAATGGTGGCTTCACTGGATGTTAGACTAATACAAAGCCCAGTTATAGCCATGAATGAGAAGGATATAGGGGAAGGTGAGGTATAATGATCCCCTTAAGGGAAAATTTCAATTGTGGCTAAAGTTGAAGGCAAAACCGCAAGATTTCAATTGTTGAAGGTAGTGAATTTACTTAACTTTGTATCTGCCTACTTATTTTTCATTTCATCTATGTAGTTTTTTTGTATTACATATTTTTGTTAAAGTTTAGTAAAGGATCATTTTATACACCGCTGTGGATAAAATGATCCCTGGGGTAGGGGCAAAATGATGCCAGGGATCATTTTGTACTATGAGTTAATAAATATCAAATAAAAATGAAATAATAAACTTTGCTGTTTATTTGAATGATAATAATTATTGTTCATAACAATTTAAGTATGTAAGAAACTCACACAAAACAAAAATATTCGATGGGTTGAAGAATAATATTTTTCTTGGGCGTTTCTCAAAGTCGAGAGAAATTCATCCACCACATTCTTATTAAAACCTCGCGCACGCATTGTAATGTCTGGATATCTACGTCTAAATCCACGAAGTCATTCAAGTCCAGCTTTTCCTTTAGCTTCGGAAAATTGATGCGGTAAATTATTTCTTTCTGCCATTTTTGGTGAGCTGAGGTTAAGAATTCCTGAGTGGTCAGCCCGTATATTATTCTGGACTCCATGTCAACAAGTTCCAGTTCTTGTTCCAGGTTGAACACTGTTTGTTTGCTACCTAACTTTTTAGCTGAGCCTACAGCTATTTTATTTTTACCTTTGGCTCTTCTTTCTAATACCATCACAGGGACCTCAAATTCTCTTCTCGCGGTTTTGTAAGCCATACCATCTCTAATGCCTTTTGCATATGTTCTTCAGGCCTCTTTTGGCGATTAGTTTTACGTTTATAAATTCTCGGCATGATCTGTAAACAAAAACTATTAATGGGGTAAAATGATTCCAGGGATCATTTTAGACACACAGAAGGGATCATTTCACCCCAAATACCAAATTACAAAATATCGATCAAAACAAATAACCTTCACATACCGCGTGCGATGATCGAACATGGCTTAAATATTAGCTAACTGCTACTAATAACCGCAAATAAAACAACATTTTAGTAAACACTTACATGTAAAAAAAACGAAAGTCCAAAAACCTGCTTACCTTAGATCAGAGCCACACTTTTTGATTATTTTTTAATAAAATCACGCCAAGCACTCGCACCGCATTGACATTTTACAGGTAACTCGCAGGGGCCCAGGGGAACATGTTTCATGAGTATTTGGATAGATGGTACAAGCTTTTTCTGATTTACGGGGGGATCATTTGACCCTTAGGGATCGTATTACCTCACTTTCCCCTACCAGTGTCTGTTGCAAAACGCATCATTATTCGATTTTGGTTAAAGGAAATGTAAAATCAGCGGAAATTCATCGAAAATTTCTAGAGCAGATCGGAAATGAGTGTCTCCACGACCCAAGTGTTTGAATGGTATTCCACTTTCCGACACAAAGTGGTGGCAAACTTGCCACATAAGTAGCGACCCAAAACAAGTGTTACCGATGAGAACGTCAGCGCCGTGGAAAAACCCAGTACTGTTAGCAATATAGCTGAAAAATTTGGCAACAGTGTAGGCAGTATTGAGCAAATAATTCACGAAAGGCTCGGTTCATAAGCAAGGTGAAGAAAATCCTAGTGCGCGAATGGTTACGAGAGAGGAAGTTTTCGAAAATATGGTAAATGTTCGTAGAATGTGACGGAAACTATCTAAAAAATTTCAGTTCTATTACTTAATGACTAAATTTTTTGAAGACGATTTCCCTCGTCGTGATTTTCACCAATCAAAAACGCACAATTTTGAATTAAAAATGGCTTCTAGGTAGAAAAACTGTTCGGCGGGAGCTGCCAGCAGTTTATCAGAGTTTATTCGCGGCCAAACTTGACAGTTGCCTACCGTTAGTACAATAACTTTCGAAGGAATTGTCCTATAGCCTTGAAATTTTCAGGGTGAGTTTGGTTCCTGAATGCCTCGGTCGAGTTCGTTAACCAGCCAAATCCTCCATAAAATATGGCCCTTCAAAATTTTTGTTGTTTCTCCATATCTTAGACAAAACGAAACCAATCAAAATGAAATGTTGTAACCAAATGCAAGATGCTCATCATGCAAAATTTTGTGGCCATAGTAAAAACAAAACAACAGAAAATTCAATTGAAATCTTGAAACAAAACTTCATAATTCCATTAAAAGATATCCGAATTGAGTGAAATTTATTTTGTGAATGAAGATTGATATACTGAATGTTCATGCAAAGTTTTGTTGCTATAATGTTAACAGAACCATAAAAAATTCCAAAAGGATATTGAAAGGGAGAATCTCTATTTTTCCATAACATGATATTCGATTGAAATGAAATTCATTTTGTGAATCAAGACTGATATACTGAATGTTTATGCAAGTTTTCAAGAGGATCGAATAATCAGAACCATAGAATTTAATTTTTAAATGATTTATTTTTACATATTTCATATTTCGAATAATTTTTAGAGTATTATTCTGATTGTGCTGAGATTCTGCAATTAGTTATTAGGTATCAATCTCAAGATTCATAAGAAATTTCAAGGTAATAGTCCTATTGCTTCACCAAAGAACCAGCGCTCAAAAGCTCCTGCTCCGGACTATTCCTTGATGTTTTTGTATTGACTATGTATATAACAATTTTTTCAACGATGCAATTATAATCTCCACTCTATGAAAACTATCAAAGAGTTCCAAGATGAAGTCGAAAGATGGTTACGTGGGAAACATTAATTAAGGTATACATTCCATCAGAAGACGTGAGGCGAACACGAAAGTTCTAATCTCTCTCTAATGAAGCGGAAGAGAATCCAACAAGATTTTGATGGAGAAACTTCTGCTGGGATAGACGAACTACATCATTTAACTGTCTGGAAGAAGATGAGTATCTCAAAAGCTGCGGAATGAATATATATATATATTCTTTTGAATTGAGAGCTAACAAAATACAATACATGAAACAAAAAAGTCCCTAGCTGAGGTTGGTGCAAAACGGGGTACCATACTATTCTGTCGTATGATACCAGAGCACAGGGAAAAACCTCAGTAGAAAAAACCCTGCCTCGCCGTTTTTACAAAATTGAAACTTAAAACTATTCGAATAAATACCTTCAATATTTAGATACAAAATACTTAATTCATGCTCTTGGAATGAATAGAAAACTGGAGATGCGATCATATTATATTTGTATATGAGAGGCCAGAATGAAGTCGCAGGAAAGAAGCGACGGAAAATGAAATATATAATTGAAGTCTTTTTCTTTGATATGGGGTAGAACAGCAACTTGCCAATTTAGAAATTTTTATTATCCTGCCATCATTAAGGTCAAAATGTTCTATTTGATGAAGGAAAAAAAATCGAATCGATATTCGTACTGTTGATTTGTTTTCGTTCAATTGAATTTTTAATTCGCATGTTCCTCTTGAGCACCCTGTATTTCTTCCGTTCCTACAAGAACGGGCCACACCTCAATATCCATAAATTATTATTCAAAGATTTTCTCACGTGTCATAAAACTCGAAACTTCAATATCTATTATGAGTTGCATACTCCACAAAATTTGTGAAAAATCGATTGATTAGGAATGATTCTTTCTACTCAATAAGCCTAGATTATTTCGAAACCTCTCAGGAGCAGTTATGCCTGTAACAGTTATAAAAAACTATTGGTCCAGAGTTTTGTAGATCATTCTCTCGATGAAAATCCTGCGTGTGCAGTTATGTAACCATGTGAAAATACTTTATGATGAACTCAATATTCCCGGCACATTTTTAGAGCATATTCTTTGAACAGAGTCAATACATAACACATCAAATTTATTATTATTATCTATGGAAAGTTTTTATCTCCGTGCTCGTGTTTTAAAAGAAGAAATGTACGATGTTCCGCCCACATTTTCTGCAGTACTTACAGTGACATTTTTATACATGCTATTTCGTTTGATATTTTGTCGAGCCCTGTCTCGAAAGAATATAAAATACTAGCGACCCGCCCCGGCTTCGCACGGTAATATATTCGAAAATATTCACTTAAATCATACGGTGTAAAGGGCCATAAAGATCTATATTAAATGAACAATGTATTCAAGGTCAAGGATTAATGCTGTATTGGTTAAAATCGCTTCGAAAATTAGCCATTATTTTTTGTAAAAAGTAAATGACAAAAAAAGTCTTGAGTAACACTCAGTTAAAAAAAACATCAAAATCATTTCAGTAGCTATG
The DNA here is from genome assembly GCA_013421045.1 of Propylea japonica. Taxonomy (NCBI): domain Eukaryota; kingdom Metazoa; phylum Arthropoda; class Insecta; order Coleoptera; family Coccinellidae; genus Propylea; species Propylea japonica. The sequence continues at coordinate 2,586,957 of CM024248.1, read as the reverse complement.
GCGTCATGCGCTTCTTGACACGACGTATTTTCCGGCCGTAAAAAGTAGCCTGTGTCCGTCCCTAGGATCCTATCTTTATATTAACCAAGTCTTATAAAAATCCGTTCAGACGTTAAGGCGGTAATGAGGTAAACTTTTACAACAAACGGTTTAAAATCACTAACCTAATTAGTTTTCTGCCCACTGCCTACGCCTTAAGTACGATAGCATGAATATTAATAGCCCATATCTTTTTCTAGGTTACTATTCATCACCTAACTAAATTTCATCAAAATCCGTTCAGCCGTTTAGGCATAATAGAGCAAAACTCCCAGCATAAACCATAAAAAAAATTACTAACTCAATTCAGTTTTCTGCCTACTTCCTACCCCCTAAGTACGATGACGTGATCATTTTGATCTTATATCCGTTTTTAGGTAACCATCTATTACCTTACTAAATTTCATCAAAATCTGTTCAGCCGTATAGACGTGAAAGAGCAAAAGTCCCAACAAAAACGACTAAAAATCACTAACTCAATTTAGTTATCTGCCTACTGCCTACCCCCTAAGAACGATGGCGTGATTATTCATAGCCTATGACCATTTCTAGGTTATCATCTATCACCATAGCAAATTTCATCAAAATCCGTTCAGCCGTTTAGGCGTGAAAGAGTAACAGACAGACAGACAGACAGACAGACAGACAGAGTTACTTTCGCATTTATAATATTAGTATGGATATATGTATATCTAAACCCAACTATAACAACTTATGACATCCTACGATAGGAAGTGAAAATTTTTCGAATTTACGACGAAGATTTTGAAAAATGTCAGACACAGAAGCTCTCATAACTTTGAGCACCAAAAAAGCTAACGAAAATAAAAGCTCTACTTGCAATTTAACAATTTTTTTCACATTTTATTATTTAATCGAAACACAATGCCACTCTTTTCGAGAAGTGGAATTGTCGTAAAATCAGGATAGAGCACTAAATTCCAGACGTGTACTTTAGTTGAGGATATAAAACCCTCGAACCGTAGTTATCCATTAAAGTAACGCTCCTGAAGTTTAATTATCATTGTCGGAGAAACAGAGGTCCTCTGGGAAGGATTCTTTCGATATCACAGTTTGTTGCATCTCTTTGTTACTTGAGTGAAGTGAATAGGTTTAAAACCTTTTCATTGGAAGATATCTTTTCAAGACACAGTCCTAGGATTTTTTAGGCAACGAATCATCGCTAAAACTATCGAACCTCTTTATGTTTGACGAAATGAGACACTATTATTATGAGTTATGCAGTGTATTTTCAAAGCAGGTTTAACTGTTTAACATTGTTGAACTGAAGAAAAAAAATTAATAAAGCCCAAACGTCAAGTCAGTAACTTTTGTGTGCTTGTTCGTATTGGGAGAACTATAGATCAAATTTATATCTTGAAAGCCATATTTCAAGTTGAAGCTTACAGCCAACCGTTAACAAAATGAATTCCGAAAGAAACAACTCCAAAACTCAAAATTTTCAAGGTTCAAGACATGCAGAGTTCTTGAATGGGACCGATGGCTCTCAGGATATTCAAATTTGAATATCCCGCCGGCATTTATACGTTATCAACTCATTAGCCAATCTGGCTACAAGCGTTATGGAATCCCCTAGCAGACTCTAGCTGTTACAGCTAGACACTTTTCACGAAACTTGTTCAAGCGTCTACTGGAGATAGCCAGAGCTCGACCTCCATAGGATTTTCGAAGAGGATGATCCTTCTCTTCTCTAGACAGAGAAAGATCTCTTGTTCTATACACTACTCATTCATGGAAACCTAAGGAGATCGTCAATGGCTTTGATGAAACCGAGAGTCTCCTTAGGAGCCTTGGCCGCTAGCTCTTGGGTCTCCAGGAATGATTTCTCCACTCGAATTATTCTTAGGTCAGCAAGCTCTGGACACTTGAATACCATGTATTCAGCTGTTTCTGCTTCTGATCCACAGAGCCTACAAATCTTATTCGCTGAGCTTCCCGTTGCTACAGTGATCAACCGATTCGCTATTGAAATACTCGAATTGTCGTTCATTAAAAATCACAGATGATACCCTCTTATAATGAAGATTTCGCTTCTAATTTCATTTTTAAGGGTAAGTGAGTGATGATCTGAAACCATAGGCATAAATATTAGGAAAAAAATGGAAAAGTTATGATTAAACTTCTAGCGAAAGTAAGATTGAAACCCCTTGTAACGTTCTACTTAACTCGATAAGAATTGTTTCGCAAAGGTTTGGTATTCTTTATTGAAAATGCGGCTTCCCTTATCGAAACAAAATATTTATTCAACATGCGACCAAATTCCAATTAACATTACCTCGTAACTGACTTTTTGAAGAGGCATGCCAGGTGGAGAAGGAATAATTTTGATTACTGAGCAACTCAGACAATTTGAATATTTTAATTTCATCGAAAATCAACAATTCACATTATAAATATTTGGTTCACTCAATAACCTTACACCCTCTCCCTCCAAATTCAAGAAACCGACTCCATAATCATTAAAGTCGACCCACATCCCAAACTCGTCTAATTGATGAACTGGAATCCCCTGGCAGACTCTGGCTGTTACAGCCGGACACTTCTCACGAAACTTGATCAAGCGTCCACTGGAGACGGCCAGAGCACGACCTCCATCGGACTCTCGAAGAGGATGATCCTTCTTTTCTCCAGACACATTGTCATTGGAACGAAGTTGAGGCTAGGTTAGCCTTTCGGGAACTCGGCTATATAAGTAGATCTTTCGTTCTCTAACCTTCTCATTTATGGAAACTCAAAAAGATCGTCAATGGTGTCGATAAAACCGAGAACCTCCTTAGGATCTTTGGCTTTTACCTTTTGTGTTGTTTGCCCATATGAATTTTCCTTAGTCTAGCCATATCTGAACTCTCGCATGTTATCTGATCAGCTGTTTCTGCTCCTGATCATCTGCTGACTTTCTCATATGGTTCAAATGATATTTTATGCTACTGTGTCTTGTCAGCAATCCCACCATCAATCGAATCTCAGCTCGTGACAGCTTTAGTTGCCTTGAACCTTGCCTGGAATTGAGGAAAACTTCAGGATTCAAACAAGAAAGTTGAGTTACCCAAACTTCAATTATGGTTTTTTTTAGATCAAGGAAGCGAAAGTCTATATTTGAAAACTAAATTACTTTGTAAGATAATGAGTAAAAGAATGGAAGGATTGTTCATTCCATTCGCTTCAGAATAACTGATTACTGAAAATTACAGATGAAACCTTTCCATAAGAAATTGTTTGCTCCTAATTTAATTTCCAATAAAAGTGAGCAACAATCTAGAAACAGATGAATAAACATTAAGAAAAAATCGCCTAGTAATATCAAACAGAGCATCCATAGGTAGCTATTTCGCCCTATTTGGGGCTCTTCAGTATGGAGGAGCTCCGTCTGAAAGGCATTTTAGGTTCCCTTATTTGGAGAAATCTCACCTATCTCTGAGTATTAACAGAAACAAAACGCCACCTCTTAGGATCCTTACTAACACCTGCCTCCGATGAATGAACCTTGAACGAAGTAGCGAGATGTTTATCCGTTTTTCATACAAACTGGTGGTAATCCAACTATGTGGACTTAAAACCTTCAGTCCATGAAGTGGAATAGCTCAGTTAATCGTCATAAACTAGATGTGGTGATAATAGTACAAAATAAAATTTCGCAGGTATAATATAAACAATGAAAGCAAAGAATAATATTAATTGATTAAAATCAACCAATATTGAACGGACAGAGAACGTGCATGGTGGTAATATCAAACAGAGCATCCATAGATAGCTATTTCGCTCTATTGGGGCTCTTCAGTATGGAGGAATAACTAATTACTCGAATTGTCGTCCACAGAAAATTACAGCTGGAACCTTCTTATAAGAAATTGTTTGGTCCTAGTTTCATTTCCAATAAAAAGTGAGCAAACCAGTGTTGATAAAACTTTTCCAGAAGGAAGAAACCGACTCCATAATCATTGCCGTCGACCCACATCCAAAACTCGTCTAATTGATGAACTCGAATCCCCTCGCGGACTCTGGCTGTTACAGCCGGACACTTCTCACGAAACTTGATCAAGTGTCCACTGGAGACGGCCAGAGCTCGACCTCCATCGGACCCTCGAAGAGGATGATCCTTCTTTTCTCCAGACACATTGTCCTTGGGACGCAGCTCTAATCCTGCCCGCTGCCATTAACATTATTGATTGTCAACAATTAGGGCCTATCGTCTGTCATCGTTCGTCTTTCGCTCTGTACTACTGTACCACTTTGTAGATCGTCAAGGGTTTCAATAAAAGCAAGAACCTTCTTAGGACTGTTTGCAGTTAACTCTTGTGTAGTTTCTCGCATGTCATCTGTTCAGCTGTTTCTACTTCTGATCCACAGAGCTTGCTAATCTCATCTGCTGACTTTCCCATACGATTCAAATGATATTTGTTATTACTATGTCCCGTCCGCAATCCTACCATTACTCGAAGCTCAGCTCGTGACAAATTCATTTCAAGCCTTAAATCTTACTTGGAATTGAGGATTCAAACAAGAAAGTTGAGTTACTCTACCTTCAATTATCGCTTTCTACTTGAGATCAAGCGAGCAAAAGTTTCTATTTGGAAAACAAAACTACTTTGTAAGATTTTGAGTTATAGAATGGAAGGATTTTTCATTCGATTTACTTCTGAATAACTAATTACTCGAATTGTCGTCCACTAAAAATTACAGATGAAACCTTCTTATAAGAAATTGTTTGCTCCTAATTTCATTTCCAAAAGAAAGTGAGCAAAATTCTAGAACCCAATGATAAACATCAAGAAAAAAATAGCCAGCTATCGATAAAACTTTTCATGAAAGTAATAATGGAACCCCTCTACCTCCACCTCCAAGAAACCGACCTCCATCGGACCCTTGAAGAGGATGATCCTTCTTTTCTCCAGACATATTGTCTTCCGAACGGCGGTTAAGGCTACGTTAAAATTTCGGAAACTCTCACTATATACAGGTTTGGAAACTCACGTCGGAAACATAGGAAATTCAATGCATCAGAAAGAGAGAATTTTGCTGTGCAGTTGACCAGTGCTGTAAGGGAAAGGTTTACGTGATTCGTAACTCTCTGAATGAACGACCTGCTGTAATAACGTAGTTTGGCCTCTCTCTTAGCCCCATTTCGCACCAAGCCAGTCCAGTCCAGTCGAGTCAAGTCACTTCAGGATTGGAACTATTAACTTCTTTAAAATCGTTTAAAACAAATGGAATGTGAAATCTAGTTTCACACTAGGCCCTAGTGTGAAACTAGATTTCACATTCCATTGTTTTAAACGATTTTAAAGAAGTTAATAGTTCCAATCCTGAAGTGACTTGACTCGACTGGACTGGACTGGCTTGGTGCGAAATGGGGCTTATTGTTGGGTGGGTCTTAATAGAGCAATGTGGTAGAGAACGTACAGTACTCCCATCTAGTATATGCGCAAGCCTGACGCATTTACTGAATGCATCGGACTGTCCGTGTTAGTCGATATGATAGAGACAACCATATTATTTGTTCAATGGACCATCCATCGCGTCAAACGATGCGAAACATAGCATGAATATGTCCAGTATAGCACTGTCCAACTGCACGGCAAAATACTCTCTCTAATGCTTTGAATATCGTATGTTTCCAATGCGAATTTCCAAACCTGTAGATCTTTTGTCCTCTACCCTACTCATTCATGGAAACTCAAGGAGATAGTCAATGGTCTCGATAAAACCGAGAACCTCCTTAGGAGCCTTGGCAGTTACCTTTTGGGTGTCCAGGACCGGTTTCCCTATATGAGTTGCTCTTAGGCTAGCCATTTCTGGATTCTTTCCTAACATGTGTTCATCTGTTTCCGCTTCTGATCCACAAAGCCTGCAAATCTCATCTGGATACTTTCCCATGCGCTACAAATAATGTTTGTACCGACAGTGCCCCATAAGCAGTACCATCATCACTCCAAGCTCAGTCCGTGACAGCTTCAGCTTAAGCTTTGTTTGAAACTGAGAGAAGCTTCAGGATTCAAACAAAAAGTTAAGTTTCTTAACTTTCAATAATCGAATTCTCTTTGGGATCAAGCGAGCAGAAGGTTTTATTCTGAAGACAACACTTATTTGAAAGATTATGACCAAAAAATGCTTGGAATCAAGGAAAACTTCAGGATTCAAACAAGAATGTTGAGTTACTCAACCTTCAATTATCTTTCTCTTTTTAGGATCAAGTGAGCAAGAGTTTCTATGTTGAAAACAAAACTAAATTGTAAGATAATGAGTAATAGAATGGAAGGATTGTTCATTCGATTACCTTCTGAATAACTAAATACTCAAATAGTGGTCTTCTGAAAATTACAGATAATAATCATAATCATAAGAAATCATCTGATCCTAATTTCATCCAAAAAAAAAGTGAGCAAAATTCTAGAATCAAATGAATAAACATCAAGAAAAAATCGCCAGCTAATGATAAAACTTTCCAAGAAACCGACTCCATAATCATTACCGGCGACCCACATCCAAAACTCGTCTAATTGATGAACTCGAATCCCCTCGCAGACTCTGGCTGTTACAGCCGGACACTTCTCACGAAACTTGATCAAGTGTCCACTGGAGACGGCCAGAGCTCGACCTCCATCGGACCCTCGAAGAGGATGATCCTTCTTTTCTCCAGACACATTGTCCTTGGGACGCAGCTCTAATCCTGCCCGCGGCCATTAACATTATTGATTGTCAACAATTAGGGCCTATCGTCTGTCATCGTTCGTCTTTCGCTCTGGCAACTCTGATTACTTCTAATTCCGTGAGTCGTTTAATCAGAGAGAGAGTAGTTGAGAGCCAAAGTCGTCTCTTCAGGACTTCTAACATCTCTGTTCGATTTAAGACATCAAAGAGTGCTGGGTTGGGTGTGGAGTAAATGAGAGGGGGAGGTAGCTTGCTGGAGAATTGAGATGGAGCGGTTTTTGTGTGGGAGGATGGGATGTGGGTGTGATTAGTTTGGATTGTTCATTGGTTTGCCAGTTTGATAAGATGTTTTTGGCTGTAGATCTGCTGCAGCAAAAGGATAATTGTAGGAAATGAACAAAACAACCAAAGACACTACTGTAATAATATGAGAATTGAAGAGCACATATTTTCAATACATACAAATTGTCAAATGAATGTCTTGCCCCCTAAGTTAGGTTTGTCGAGAAATAAACAATATCGTTCTGAAAATGAGATGAATATTTGTTATTATTTTAACTACGATATATTTGAAAGAAAATCTTCGTTTAATACTCTTTACTTTAGGCAGGGAAATATGAAAAATGGCAAAAAAATTAAGCTGAATGATGACTTTTTTCAGAGTGGTCTCAGTTATTTCACAACTTAATGCAATTTAAATTGGCTAATACTCATAGGCATTCCACGTGCTCTATTCGATTGATTTGCATCTCTAAGTGCCATAACCGAGCTATTACAACCCGATAGTACCCAACTCTTTCTGTTCGAAAGTTGGAGAGTTTGCATCTTAAAGAATCGTTAAAGGCAACTAACTCTCTGATGAAAATTACCCCAGAATCACAAACCTACGTGTAAAACTATGACGAGCAAAAATTATGAAAGATATTCCTCAATTTCAATTGAAATATCGCCAATTAAATAAATCAACATATTTAGAGAAAAATTTTCTTTCGTAAGAGTAAATAGGCAATACTTTTCCATATACTTCACTCACGATGATCAGTTTATTCACAAATTTGATTTCTAGATGGAAATGAGCAGGGATAGTTCGAAATTGACCCCCCTTCCAAGATACGGCCTTTGGAAGGCGATGATGAGTTGACAGTTTTCATTTTTTTACGGCTTCTCAAAAACACTGAGTTAGAAAACTATACATAATATGAAGCACTAAGTGAATGTTACCCACATAAATTTTTTAGATCTCATAACTTAATTATAAGGGGTGAAAATAACAACCCCCTATGATTTTCTTTCAAAAACTATTTTCGTGTGATAGATTTTCGAAACAAAAAATTCTTTCATGGTTTTCCTTTCAATTCTGGAGTAAAAAAGTCTCTTGCAAAATTTCGATACAGTTGATACTTTTCTCGAAAAAAATAAAAACCTTCAAGCAGTTATGATCACTGTTCATTCCATTTCATCATATAAATGTTTCATAGAATGAATATTCTAAGATATTGTATGTCTATGACAGGAGATAAAGATGTTCTATAAACCTTTCTGAAGGTTTAATATTTCTGGAAGGAAATTAAACCCATAAAATGTTAATTTCAGAAATAGAACTTTCTTTCGATTAATAAGCATAATTGACTAAACCAATTTTGAGCATTAACAATATCTTATAATATTCATTATATGAATCATACGATGAAATGGAATGAACAGTGATCATAACTGCTTGTAAGTTTTTATTTTTCTGAGAAAAGTATCGAAATTTTGCAAGAGACTTTTTTCTCCTGAATTGAATGGGAAACCCTAAGAAGATTTGATTTTTCGAAAATCTATCCCATGAAAACAATCTCTGAAGGAAAATCATAAGAGGTTGTTATTTTCAACCCCTAATAATAAAGTTATGTGATCAAAATAAATTGTGTGAGTATCATCTACTTAATGAATCATGTATGGTTTTATGTGCCAGTGTTTTTAAAACTCGTCATCGCCACCTATGATTTTCTTTCAAAAACTATTTTCGTGGGATAGATTTAGAGATTCAATTCTGGAGTAAGAAAGTCTTTTGCAAAATTTCGATAGAGTCGATTCTTTTCTCGAAAAAAATAAAAACTTACAAGCAGTTATGATCATTCCATTTCATCATATAAATGTTTCATAGAATGAATATTCTAAGATATTGTATGTCTATGACAGGAGACAAAGATGTTCTTTAAACCTTTCTGAAGGTTTAATTAATAATTTCTGGAAGAAAATTAAATCCATAATATGTTAATTTCAGAAATAGAACTTTCTTTCGATTAATAAGCATAATTGACTTAACCAATTTTGAGCATGAACAATATCTTATAATATTCATTATATGAATCATACGATGAAATGGAAGGAACAGTGATCATAACTGATTGTAAGTTTTTATTTTTTCTGAGAAAAGTATCGAAATTTTGCAGGAGACTTTTTTTCTCCTGAATTGAATGGGAAACCCTAAAAAAATTTGATTTTTGGAAAATCTATCCCATGAAAACTATCTTTGAAGGAAAATCATAAGAGGTTGCCTTTTTAACCCCTAATAATAAAGTTATGTGATCAAAATAAATTGTGTGAGTAACATCTACTTAATGAATCATGTATGGTTTTATGAGCCAGTGTTTTTAGGACTCCTGAAAAAAATTAAAAACTGTCAACTCGTCATCGCCATGCAAAGGCTGTATCTTGTGGAAGGGAGGTCGATTTCGAAAAAAATGTATATGAACTACCCCTGCTTATTTTACCGAGGAATCAACTCCCTTAGTCCATCGCATTGGTTCATAGATAGATGTATAGACAATTCAATCTAAAATAGTGAAACATCTTGTCAATGTGCCAAATACACGAATATCCTCCGGCTATACTCCCGTTCATCCCAAACTAGGCCAAAAACGAAAAAACCCAATTATCCATCCGGATCTCTCCCAATCGTCTCACCACTCCACCGTTTAATTGACGGACAAATTGTTCATTCGACAAAAGAAAAAACACGGTCCAAAATGGCTCTCGCGCTACGCTTTCCCTCTGTTTTTCCCGACTGCTTCGGCTCTCTTCAGGCTTCAAGCACACGAGCGTGTGTGTTGCGGGCCTATTCAGAGCCGAGGAAATTGACCTGTCAGGCGTGAGTTGGTCTCTTGTCACCGCTAAGTAGAGACGTCAGTGGTTTCGGCCTTGGCTTTTCAGATATTCGATTCAATTTTTGCTTCTCTGCGTGCTTTTGCGAGTCGCGAGACGTATGGAGTGGTCGTGATGGAGTCGCGTATCATGATGGTATAATCGCTTATTTCGGTGGGATCGAGACGGAAATGATGATGCGAATTGTGGGGTTGTAAGAAAGGGTCTCAAAATGAAAGGAATCATTTTTTGTGTAGTTATTCTTGTTGAAATATTATTTTTCATTACTTTCGCTTCTCGATATGATGTAATCTTCTTAATTTTATGGGTATTTTTGGCAATTTCAGCTCGCTTGCTCCTAAGGGAACAACCATCTTAACCGATGTAAAGGGTTTTCCAATAAGAGGTGTTATTTTGATTTTCAAAAATGCCATTTTTCGATATAAATGATCGGATGTTTATTTCATTATAAAGAAGGAGCTATGCCGTTAATAGTGGAAATTAAAATCAGGCAAATGACCATCACGACCACTCTTATATAGAACCATATCATCTTAATGAAATTTTCCATAACCAAATCGCAAAGTAGCTGCCCTATGTCCTCGAAAGCCTCACGAATTCCATCTGTGAGGACTTTCTCGTGGCCACAAAGGAAGAAGTCACAAGGTGTTAAATCACAAGATCTCGGTGGCAAATTGTGATCACCCTCTTCGAGAGATAACACGGTCTGGAAACTTTTCCCGCAAAAGATCAGTGTTTTCGTTGCTTGTGTGGCACGTAGCGCCGTCTTGTTGGAAGGAAACATTTTTAAATCCAATACTATCCAATTTCGGCCATAGAACATAATGTATTATCTCTTGATAGCGCAATCCATTCACCGTTACTGGTACTCCAGTCTTATTTTCGAAAAAGTAAGGTCCAATGACTCTGCCGGACCATAAACCGCACCAAACAGTCACACGTTGAAGATAGAGAGGCTTCTCAACAATAACTCTTGGGTTTTCCGAGCCCCAGATGCGACACTTTTGCTTTTTGACGAAGCCACCGAGGTGGAAATGGGCCTCATTACTCAAGATAATTTTTCAATGGAATTCCGGATCATTTTCATGCATTTCAAAGACCCAATCAGCAACGACACGACATTGTTGATGATCGGCCGGCTTGAGTTCTTGTGATAACTATAAGCTTTAAAAGACTGAGGACCCAAATCTTTATGAAAAATACTGTGTAAGGAAGTTTGTGGAATACCTAATTCCAAAGAACGACGAGGAATGGACAAACCTGGGTTTTCTTCAAAACTTTCGGCTACAGCAGCAATATTCTTGGCTGTTCTTGGGTGAGGTGCACGGGTTTCATTCTTCACATCACTTACTTGTCCAACAGCTCGAATTTTTCCACAATTTTTTAGTGCGGTCTGACAAGGTGCCATTTGCCATTTTCAACAGTTCTCAGAAAACAATCATAGATTTCTTTGATCCATTTTTGATTCATTCAGTAATCAAACAATTCATTGGATCTTTTTTGAGCTTGATCTCATTATTGGAGCCTAGATCTTTTTCAGATCAACAAACGGTTGACTGATTGTGTTTTCGGTCTTTGATATGGAAACTGATTCTTTCAATTTTGTATGTTTTTCTTCTTTTGATATTATGAAAGCTTCACCATAAAGAATTCAATGTTCTTCGTTGAAAGCATATAGGACAAGCTCAGACTTATCAAGATTTTCCTATTGAGCTACTTCTTAATTTTTTATTCAAACATTGGATGGACATTTTGTTTCAAGAATAAATATGTATATAATATTACTATTTTGTTGTTATCGACTTTTAATTATGATGAATAGTGGTGGTTGTCGGGTTATAATGAAGTCAAAATGTATTGGTTGTTATGCTCTTTATTGAAATCCTTAGCTTTCGCCTCCTAATTGTGGGGCATCCTCAGAGGTTCAATGTGAGCTCAACCCTTTGAGCTGTAGGCATATTCTTCACCAACTACAATGAGACGTTGGTAATTTTTACAATTAACGCTTTGTCAACACTTAAAAACATAAAAATATTACAAAAACACTACACAAATGCGGCCGCCTATTTTGACATATAACCTCATGTATATAATATACCTTTTGAGTCTATATTGAAGAAACTGAACGTCCTCTGAATGTCGGAATCAAAGAACATAAAAAATTAGCTTTGAGACACTGATAAATCAAAGCTTATCTAACATGCTTTGAATGGGAATGTGAAATTATATGGGTGGAATAATATCAAGACAAGAAAAACTGAGAGGTATAAAGGTAAGGGAATCATTTTCATGTCAATTAGCAGCGCCGAAATATTTCTATACGCAGCATTAAATTATATCGAAACCAGACATTCACAGGCTCTTTCTGCACGAGTTTTCACGTAGCTTGACGACATTTTATCGATTTTATTTCTGACAAGACATCAGAACCCAACGGGTCAGTCATTACAATCATTGCAATATCAGAAATCCATTGTATTTAAATATTTACTGAAAATAATTGCAACCCAGGAAATATGAATACATATTCTTCGCTTGTCATACTTACTACAACAAATTCGAAAAATATTATGTCCATACTCTCCTAGTTGTAATTATAACTCTTATTCGAAAAACACTAGTGAAAACATGTAAGTAAAAGAAGAAGAATAGTGAACAAAAAATAAAACAAAAAACCTTAATCAAACATTTTTTAATTACTTATGTTTCAGAGACTGGGAGTGAAAACCTATAAAGTTTCTGAGAAAAACAAAACAACGTCATCTCTAAGCATCTTAAGCATCTTTACTACAAGTGTCCCGGAAAATGTGGGAAATCTCTCGGATTCAGATAGAACATAAATAATGAAGATGAGAAGAAGTTTTCAAATTTTTTTTCTAGCGGCCCTTCCTACGAAGATATGACCTTTTAAAAGACGCCACTGGAAATCCATTTTAGTGAAATGACTTTCAAACGACTAGATATAATTTGATGAAAATTTGATATGACTAATAGTATTAAGGACCTCATAAATCACCGCACTCAAATTACTATTAGCTTGTTCAGTTAACCAGGGGCGGACTGGGTTGTACATTTTAATTCTTACATTTTAACACCCTGTATGATAAGGTCATTTACAATGCGTCATTTAGGAGGTCGTATCTTCGTAGAAAGGGCCGCTAGGAAAAAAAATATGGAAACTTATCATCTTATTTTTTTATTGTCTATCTGAATCCGAGAGATTTCCTACAAGATTTTTCCGGGATACCCTGTATAAATTTTCCTATTACAGCTGACCGAAAAATTTCCAAGTCTCTGTCTGCTTCTGTTCAGAGTTTTTAGGCGTTAAGCCCGACAGAATAATTTTTGAGCTCGGATTCTTTATCAGTGAGTCAAACTGAGATTCATGGCTCACAATTTGAAACTTACAGACCATTTGAGCAAAATTTTAACACCCCTAATGCTGTGACTTCTCTTCGAAGTATGTCGAAAGTTGCTTTCTAGAAAGTTCTAAGACATAGACTTTAAGTGTTTAGTGATTAATTACCCTATGAGTATGGATTGAGTCCCAATAGTGCGGACCAGACGAGAACTAGGGCAGTGTGTCTCCAGAATTCGTTGAAGAGACATATTATACCATTCATTGCATTTGATATTCGTCATTTCCTTCAAATTCATAAGTGCGAATATAATCATATTCGAAAAAACAGTACACTATTATTGTAAGTGCATCCTAAATACAATTTTCAGACCTAAAAAGCGAAAACTCTGCTCCATCATATTCAGTAGTTTCATCTTTCGAAATAAATATTCCCCTTTGAAGAAAGTAGTAAAACAGATGACAAATGAAACATGCTCATGTTCTGAACTAATAAAACATGCCTAGTTGAATAAACTATAATATCATATTCAACTCAATAAAAAATTTAAGGATAAAACGAACAGAACTTAACAAAAACATTCCAGTCGCAGCAAAATCGACTATCATAATACCCACAATTCAAAACCACAGAATAGTTTTATCCGACTAGAAAATCATATTTATGTTCTTCATTCCACTTCGGCGGATTGTGAAATAACCGCATCATGAAAACCTTTTCCGGTTTTCCCTTATAAAAATATTTTATGACAATTTTGAACGTGTAATTTCTACATTTGCATTCACGTTATTCTGGGAATTAGACCGTATTTTTCTCGCAATTTTACGGTTCATGAAAATTCACCGAGCTAAAGTCGAGCTGTAATTTTTACATTCTGAATTGAGGGGATACTGAGAAAATGATATTAGGAAAAACGCGTTAAGCAGTAAGGGTTATGCCTTTCACGCTTAGCTGAAGTTTCTCGTTATGGTTTTCTGTTATGTGAATTTATTTAAATGGGTTATATAAAACGGGAAGTGCAGTAACAGATGTATGCTGCTCTTGAGGGGTTATTTCCAATTTTATCAACAATCATTTTTCTTGTTTTCTTTGGAAAAATAGATAAATGAGATCCTGTATCAAAATAACTGTAAAGGAAATATAGAGATCCGAATGGGTTATACGATTATTTCAATGAATGATGATTTGTGGCTGCTCCTTAAGAAAATTTGATGTTGCTGCTATTTTGTACAGATTTGGAAATTCACATCTGAAACATACGATATACAATGCATCAGACAGAGAATTATTTCGTCTAGTTGCACAGATGAATAGTAGAGATAATCAGGTGCTGTAACTGAATGAATTCCGTTAACTTATTGCAATAACCTATTCTTATCTCTCTCTTATCACAGTTTGGTGGGGAACCTGCAGTACACGTATAGAATTATTTAATTTGTCAGGCTGTCCATAATACTCGATTCAAATATTTACTGTTGCCTATCATACTAAACGAATATTGCTCCTCCCAACGATAAGAGAGACAAGACTAGAATATTGCAATAAGACAACGGAATTCAGTGTGTTTCAGCACGTGATTCTCCCGACTATTCATCTGTGCAACTGGACGGAAGAATTCTCTGTCTGATGCATTGTATAACAGATGTGAATTTCCAAACCTGTATAAATGAACTTCTGTCGATGGCGTTCATGAGATTTCCATCCATCCGCAGATGAATAAGAAGTTTGAAAATTATTTTATTAGTAGGTTAAATTATTTTATTGTTTCCTATTCATTTCTCATTTTGGCCAAAATTACTGTAACTATCGGAAATCAAACAGGGATCAGTCTCAAAAGACTAGATTCGACCTGCTGATGAAAAAGAGGCGTTACATTCCACTGCGACTTTGAATTCTACTGTTCCCCTCCTCAGAACTGTTTTCGGCACTGCATCTTGCTCTGTAGTGCCAAAGCTTAAATGAACTCCAGTATCTGAGACGTCTTTAAGCTTGATCAGCGTAATGCTCCTGTCCAAGACATTCTTCAGGCAGGAGGCATTTTGAAGCTGTGAAGTTAACAGAAGTTTCCTTCTCTTCTCCACAGAATCTACAATAGTCAGTTTCTATTGGGGCGATTCTCTTCATCTGCTTCTTAAGGTGAAAATTTCCTGTTAGAAAGCCA